>CAMZMU010000063.1:160163785-160263157 GCA_947311845.1 Poa pratensis
TTTCCGGTGATCCATGAACCTCTCCAACCCGGTAATTTTTGTGCTTAGGTTTTCTCTCGAAAACCCTAGCCCTAATTATCGAACCGTTTAAACCTTTTCTCCACCTACAAAAGGGAAGCCCATTTTCATAGCTATATAAATTCCACTAAAAATACCAGAGGACTCCCACATCCATATAAAGACATTCCCTGCAAAAATATTGCATACTCCAATGCAATATTTCCAAGTTGGACATTTTTCTAAAATGCCATTTCTGATCCAGAAATTATCTAGACACCTTACACTCATCCAAAAATTATGCCATTTTGGGAAGGTGCATGATTTCACCTCCTGAACATTTCACTCCATTGCCCCAACCTCATTTGAGCATATTTGAGGTACTTCCTTTGTAATGCCCTTTTCATGCCTTTTTGCAATTTCCAAAGGAACCCCTATTTGTATGTCTCCAAAAATTCTAGGAAAATTAGGGAGTGATCCCTAGGCAGTGTGTAACCCATTTATGCAAAAATATTTGGCACCTTGCTAGGAAAATGTTGGACTTTTTCCCTGTGCAAGTTTCTGCCCTAAAACCTATTTGTGTTAAAACACACCAAATGATTTTTGTGGTGGAAGTGAGCACCTAGATGCAAGCACTAGGAGATCCTACACCTCTGGACCAAGTCTTGTTCAAACCTAAAATGGTTTGCCTCTCCAAACATCAGTTTTCAAAATGGACCAGTGCTGTATTTCAAAAATTAGTCGCACCAACTTGCAAATTTGCAGAAACTTTGGTCGCAAAGTTGTTGGGAATCGAATTTGCGCAAAGTGACACGGTTAGTTTTCCTTCTAGAGCCCTGGGATGAGAGAATCATCGCGATGCCGATGTTGACATGCCCTCTGGCGTGATCACCACCGCATAGCCGTGCCCAAACAGCGCCGCCGCACTGCTCCTCCGACTCCCCCTGCTGTTCCCGCGTCCCAGCCCAACCCGGCCGCGACCCAGCCCTCTCCTGCTCCCCTGGCTCGGACCAGCGCCGCCCTTATCCCCTCCCTGTGGAGGAAAACGTCATGGGTGACCTCGGTGGCCATTAATGGCAGCACCGGCCACCACCTACTTCTCCTCCTTCCCCTCTATATTAAGCCACCCCAGCAGCCCCCGAGCGAACCCTAGCCACTCCACCCCATTCCCTCTTCCCTGCCCTCTCCGTTCAGTGCAAGAACACGAGAGAAGAGCCACCAAAAATCTCCACAAAATCTCCACCATGGCCGGAGCTCCTCGAGCTCGTGTGCGTGCGTTAGAGGCGACCCCCGCCTCGGCCTCGCCCTCCCCTGGCCACGGTGCACCACCACGGGTCCGTCCCCGCCGCCGGCCGGCCTCCGGCGCGCTCCCCGGCCGTCCCGGGCAGCTCCCGCTCCATCCAGTACGTACTGGAGGTTGAAGAAGAGCTGGGGATCGATCCCCTGTTTTTTTTCTCTCCTCCCGAATCGTTTTTTTCAGCCCAGCCCAGTACACAGCGCAGGAGCAGGCCGGCCTGCCAGTGGCCCAGCCGGGCGCAGCAGCGCGCAGTGCGCAGTAGCGGCCCGTTTACGGCCCGCGCAGTTTTTTTTTCCGCGAAACTGTTTTCTTTTTCCTGCTGAACCAATTTTCGAACGTCAATATCTTTTGAACCGTAAGTCCGTTTTCGGTGATTCAAATTTCTAAATCTTCGTCTCGACGAGCTCTTTCCGTGGTACTGATTTCATCTCATTCCAAAATACTTCTATGAGGTGCCCTTTTGTACGGGCATTCCGGAGTCCGTGGAACGGGGCTATCGCTGCCCTACGCCGCGGAACCAACCCGACCTCTCCAAGCCCAGTGGATCCCCATCTTCGCAGGCAAGCTAACCACTTGCTATGAGCCATCCTGCAATGCTTGTTTGTTTGATTGCTTAATACCATGCCGGGTGTATGTCTGTCTTCTGTTATTGATATACTGTCTGCTATTATCGTTGCATGTCTGTATGCTGTCTATTTTTATATGAACCTTGTATTGCTGTATGTGTATCGTATTGCTTTTAAATTATTGCACTACTTTATAACTGCTTATCTGTGCATCACTCACATTCCCGAGACAATGGCCGGTGGTACCGCCTCAGTCAAAGGAATGGGGGAATTATTACAACTGTGCGTCTCGCGCTTGCGGGGCTTTGTTTGCTTCTTTCTTCTTCGCCGAGGTGAGGAGCGGACGAATGTCGTCTTATGATCCTCGGAGTTGGGGGCATTTGCCAAAAGAGTTATTTGCCTTGTCCCTCCGTCAAATATGGTTGGCATAGACCACCCGGACTGCGACGCTTGGGAGCTGACTTTCCATTTGGTTCTTATTGCCGAGATTGCTGACACCACGTCGGGGTAACCCTCGAGTGGAATGGATGCTCTCTCATTTTTATGAGTGCTTTTCGGTTCATTCTTTTGCGGTGACACCGGCCGGGTCTCCCGCCACCGTCATCCGTTTGAAACATTATGCTATTATTCTGTGAACACTAACCCCCGAGTGACACCGGCCGGGTCTCCCGCCACAGTCACCCGGTATTATTATTATCGTTATGTTGTTATCTATGCATGCAAGTATTATGTTGCTAATGCCTTGTTGTTGTTGATATGTGATATTGATGTCGTGATTATTTTGCTGGACTAATCCTCTGTTTTGGACTTGTTGTGATAAAACTTGATTAAATGAAACAACCCTCCAAACTTCGATAGGGTCAGTCCATAGTGCCACTAATCTGAACATCGAAAGCACTACCACTGTCGCTCACATGGGCGGGCCTTGACCTACGTAATCCTATTGAGCCTCCTTTGATGCCACCCTTTTGGCAAGTCTAGTCGGTTACCATAGTTGGTCGGGGCTAGTCTTGCGAAGGTTCCGGAGCTAGGCGTCGCTCATGGGTTGGGGACGTGCCGGATTCACTTCTGCATAAGGCATATAGTTATGTCGGTGGCTATATAGGGAGTGTCTTGATGGGTGAACGGTTGAGTGAGTGTATCAGACCGTCTTATGGATGTGATCCTAAAGTACCGGTTGTTAATGATCCACTTAGATGAGTGAAGTATTGCAACCTCTCGAGAGTGTAAATCTGGATATCTAGCCTAGTTCCAAGGTTATGGAACAATGAGTTCAGTGTCGGTCACACTATTGTCTTTGTCGAGTCAGGAGGTTAAACATAAGTTCTGTTTGAAAGAAAGATGAACAACCTGATTTCACTAAATGAACAATAAGTTGATGCAGGGAACGTTACTTGAGATGTGATTGTGAACCAAGTTTAGGGATGGCGGTGTGATGCGTTGGGAAGCCTATAGTTAGGCCAGAGCCCACATCAACCGTGCATGCCCAGGGTGAAATGATGAGGCCAGTGGGCCTAGCAGTGATCACAGGTGATGTCATGTATTATTTGGTACCAACTGGCACACTCGTCTACTCGTCACAGGTAAGCTCGTTGTGTGATTGCCGGTGCACGATCCAACCCCACCTGGCTTGGACTCTGCACTGGTGATACCCCATTGTTTGCTTATGCCATGTTTTGCTTGTGATGCCATGCTACTTTTATGTCAAGTACCTAGAGTAGACTCTTGCCATGTGTAGGATTTTATTTCAAATGTGTATCTTGCTGCATGATTGTTGGATTGTTTGTAGTAAGTGGCGAATTCTTGCTGAGTGCATAATAATGTACTCACGGGCTCGTGTTTTGGCCAGATATTGGCGAGGAACCATCTTATACCCTAGCAAGGATTTGGAGCCAGAGCGTGCTAGGATCAGTAGCCCAGCCAGATACCTGTGGAGTGGAGCCGCTCCAAGCCGTTGCCTTAGTCGTCTTCCGCTGCCAGTTAAACTCTGTACTGAGCCATGCTTGGCTTGATATTTCTGTCATGCCTTGATGGCCTTGTAAACCATTTGTAGCACTTCTGGTGCCTGATTGTGTAATGATTTCCACTATGTTGCACTGTCGCGATGTGCGGCCAGATATCTTGGGCTGGCGCACGGGACGACCGCCTCTCTGGTGATATGTGCCAGGGAGGGGTGTCACAGAGGTGGTATCAGAGCGCCAGGCTGGCTGTAGACTACCCTAGCATGGAAAACCCAGCCTTACTTTTGCCCGACAGTGAGCCCGATGGATTTAACCCATCTCCGCCTAACTGGCATGGCAAGTGTCGGTCCACAGTAAGGTGCAGTAGGACCCGACCCACTCGCCGGTTTCTTCCATGAGAAGGAGCCGACACAACCATCTTATAAGAGACCCCAGTCCTGGCTGCCATTTCTCCCCACCCTCGCCTGCTAATCTTGGCAACCCAACTCCATCGAAGTAGAACCCCACTGAGAAATCTTGCTCTCATGTCTTGCTCCAGTTCCAAAGCCCCGAGTGAACCACCGGCGATGCCCACCTTCCTCCTAGAAACCACGGCCGATGAACACCTCGGCTTTCCAATGGTCCTTAGAAAAGTCTGTGATCTCCTCGGTTGCCCTACTCGCCCTCGTTATGTCGTGTTCAAAAGTTCAGTCCCATTTCCTGGGGGTGACTTTCGAGCAGACGTACACATCAGTTCATACCCTTCAGGCCCGAAGAAGCCCAAGTGATCCGTGGTAGGAACATGCCTACCCTGAGTCAAACCATCCAAAAAGCAGCTTGGGAAGGCCTCACTCGTCTCCGGCACTCAGAGCCGGCGATAGCACAAAGTCGAGCGTTCCGCTTTTCCCAGCCAGGCCCCTGCCTGGTGCGGAGCTGGAACAAACCTCCACCTACGAAGAAGCCGACCCTGCCATCATTAGCAGCGTCGCCTACGGAGCTGCAATGTCGATGCTCTGCGATTCCCTGTTGGAAGAACTCGTGACCACTAGGCGCAACCTTATCAATGTTAGCCTACAGCTTGTGGAATTGAGGAACCTTCCCTCCCTCCTACAAGATCGGAGTCAGAAGCTCCCTATTCCGAGCAATGCGCCAGGACCCAGCCTCCGGCCATCCCAGCAGAAGCAGCAACTACCGTTCACCAGTTCATCGAGCATGGGGTGCGGTACCCGAAGGCGTGCCTGTGATTCCCCACCCGATGGAGATGTGGACACCACTCTTCGTCTCGCCGCGCTCCCCTGACTACCAGAGGCCATCTAGCGGAATAGAACCCATGTTTAGTTAGCCTGAGTGGCGCTTGTATGATGGTAGGTGAGAATCAGTGAGGTTGTGTGTTTGTTTGTTGTGTTGCTTGTAATGGAGGGTTATTTTCTATAAAGATATTTTCTTAGCCAGTTCTCTTATCTGTATGCTAGTGTCTCTGCAGTTCTATCTGTGCTGCAAGACCAGATTTGTGACAGCTGAAAAGAAGTTCAGAAATGCAGATCTTGTTTCAGTTCGTCAGAGCAGACAAATTTGATACACCCAACAAGTTCAGTACAGCAGGGAAATTTCAGGAACAAAGGATACAAGTTCTACCCCAACGCAGAACACTACGACTACTCGGTGCAGATGCAAATGCACCCCAGAAATTCTACTCCCTCTCACGCTCCACGGCATCACCCGAGGACGAGCCAGGCTCACCCGACGCCGCGTCGCGGGCCGCGCGACGGCGACGGACGGCTCGAGCGGCTTGATCCTCTCTCGCCGGAAGAACAGCCACCAGCGGCGCAGCCGGCTCCACTGCCGCAGCCTGCCCCTCTGCCGCAGCGTGCTCCTCCGCGTGCTCCTCTGCCGCAGCGTGCCTGTGCTCCTCCGCCGCAGTTTGTCCCTGCACCATAGCCTGCCCCTCCACCGTAGCCTGCTCCTCTGCCGCAGCCTGCCCCGCCGCCGCAGCACCACCACCAGCGCCCGACCACCAAAGGAACAGGCCGTGGATCAAGACGACCACCGCCGCCAGCAGCAGTGCGGTCACCACCGAGGATGAGATCCCGAAGAGCACGACGATGATGACGTGCTCGACGAAGCCCGCTCCCTCCAGCATCTCGTAGTAGGCTTTGAAGAAATCGTGGATGAAGCTCATGGTTGGAATGAGGACGAGAAGAATTTCGGAGATTTCCGATTTATAACCGGAGCTCGGACGCCGCGCCTCGGCACCGCATTGCGCGGGAAAAGGAGAGGAATCGCGAGCAGTGCTCGCCCGATGGCCTGAAACCGCCGAGGCGACGTTTCCCAAAGCCGTGATGGCCGCTGCATCGACGGACCGCACGTGCAGCAGTGCCGCAGTGGAGTGCTCCGCGCACTGAGAGCCAGCCGTGGACAGAGCGAGGAAGCGCGAGGAAGAAGAAGAGAGATAGGAAGAAGGAGACTGCCAGGTGGACCCCGGCCCCACATGTCAGTGAGTAAACAGAAAGTCTCCGTGTACTTCTATCCTTTATTCAAGACGAATCTCTCGCTTTCCAGTATCTTTTAGGGAAAATCCCTTGCAAAATAAAATTTTGGGAAATTTCCACTGTGCCTGTAAACCAATTCTTGGTGGCACGGATATTTTCTTTTAAAAAGAAACCCTGTTATTTTTCAAAACCTGTGTATGCATGAAAATGAATATACAACTTTTGTAAAATAAAACCATAGAATTTTGTCTTCCCAAACTTGTGATAGTGGTTTGCCAAATTAATTCTTGGTTGTTGATTGATAGTTCGGTTGTAGATCTTGTTTGATTTTGCCATGTCTATGTCTGGTTGAGCAAAAACCTTAGATTTAATAAAAATGCTAGTATTTTGTAGAAAAAGTTTTAATTGGGGTATAAATGGATCGTTCAAGATTTATCTTGTATAACTCCCCGAATCTCGGGACGAGATTCTTTTTAAGGGGGGAAGGTCTGTAACACCCCAAAATTTGGGACCTAATTTTTAGCGGTGTTTTCTGACACCTGAAAAACTTTTTCTATTTCTCCTAAATGTTTCTTCAAATCTTTTGGGGATGATTTGACTTTGGAATTGCTCTCTCAAAATTTCCCGGTGATCCATGAACCTCTCCAACACCCGTGATAATTTTTGTGCTTAGGTTTTCTCTCGAGAACCCTAGCCCTAATTATCGAACCGTTTAAACCCTTTTCCTCCACCTACAAAAGGGAAACCTATTTCCATAGCTATATAAATTCCACTAAAAATACCAGAGGACTTCCATATCCATATTAGAACATTCCATGCAAAAATATTGCATACTCCAATGCAACATTTCCAAGTTGGACATTATTTTCGGAAATGCCATTTCTGATCCAGAAATTATCTAGACACCTTACACTCATCCAAAAATTATGCCATTTTGGGAAGGTGCATGATTTCACCTCCTGAACATTTCACTCCATTGTTCCAACCTCATTTGAGCGATATTTGAGGTACTTCCTTTGTAATGCTCTTTTCATGCCTTTTTGCAATTTCAAAGGAACCCCTATTTGTATGTCTCCAAAAATTCTAGGAAAATTAGGGAGTGATCCCTAGGCAGTGTGTAACCCATTTATGCAAAAATATTCGGTACCTTGTTAGGAAAGTGTTGGACTTTTTCCCTGTGCAAGTTTCTGCCCTAAAACCCATTTGTGTTAAAAAACACACCAAATGATTTTTGTAGTGGAAAGTAAGCACCTAGATGCAAGCACTAGGAGATCCTACACCCCTGGACCAAGTATTGCTCAAACCAAAAATGGTTTGCCTCTCCAAACAACAAATTTCAAAATAGACCAGTACTGTATTTCAAAAATTTAGTCGCGCCAACTTGGGATTTTGCAAAAACTTTGTTCTGCAAAGTTGTTGGGATTTCAATTTGGCACGAGGTGACACGGTTAGTTTTCCTTCTAGAGCCTGGGATGAGAGAATCATCGCGATGCCGATGTTGACATGCCCTCTGGCGTGATCACCACCGCATAGCCGTGCCCAAACAGCGCCGCCGCACTGCTCCTCCGACTCCCCCTGCTGTTCCCGCGTCCCAGCCCAACCCGGCCGCGACCCAGCCCTCTCCTGCTCCCCTGGCTCGGACCAGCGCCGCCCTTATCCCCTCCCTGTGGAGGAAAACGTCATGGGTGACCTCGGTGGCCATTAATGGCGCACCGGCCACCACCTACTTCTCCTCCTTCCCCTCTATATTAAGCCACCCCAGCAGCCCCCGAGCGAACCCTAGCCACTCCACCCCATTCCCCTTCCCTGCCCTCTCCGTTCAGTGCAAGAACACGAGAGAAGAGCCACCAAAAATCTCCACAAAATCTCCACCATGGCCGGAGCTCCTCGAGCTCGTGTGCGTGCGTTAGAGGCGACCCCCGCCTCGGCCTCGCCCTCCCCTGGCCACGGTGCACCACCACGGGTCCGTCCCCGCCGCCGGCCGGCCTCCCGGCGCGCTCCCCGGCCGTCCCCGGGCAGCTCCCGCTCCATCCAGTACGTACTGGAGGTTGAAGAAGAGCTGGGGATCGATCCCCTGTTTTTTTTTCTCTCCTCCCGAATCGTTTTTACAGCCCAGCCCAGTTCACAGCGCAGGAGCAGGCCGGCCTGCCAGTGGCCCAGCCGAGCGCAGCAGCGCGCAGTGCGCAGTAGCGGCCCGTTTACGGCCCGCGCAGTTTTTTTTCCGCGAAACTGTTTTCTTTTTCCTGCTGAACCAATTTTCGAACGTCAATATCTTTTGAACCGTAAGTCCGTTTTCGGTGATTCAAATTTCTAAATCTTCGTCTCGACGAGCTCTTTCCGGTGGTACTAATTTCATCTCATTCCAAAATACTTCTATGAGGTGCCCTTTTGTACGGGCATTCCGGAGTCCGTGGAACGGGGCTATCGCTGCCCTACGCCACGGAACCAACCCGACCTCTCCAAGCCAGTGGATCCCCATCTTCGCAGGCAAGCTAACCACTTGCTATGAGCCATCCTGCAATGCTTGTTTGTTTGATTGCTTAATACCATGCCGGGTGTATCTGTCTTCCTTTATTGATATACCTGTCTGCTATTATCGTTGCATGTCTGTATGCTGTCTATGTTTTATATGAACCTTGTATTGCTGTATGTGTATCGTATTGCTTTTAAATTATTGCACTACTTTATAACTGCTTATCTGTGCATCACTCACATTCCCGAGACAATGGCCGGTGGTACCGCCTCAGTCAAAGGAATGGGGGAATTATTACAACTGTGCGTCTCGCGCTTGCGGGGCTTTGTTTGCTTCTTTCTTCTTCGCCGAGGTGAGGAGCGGACGAATGTCGTCTTATGATCCTCGGAGTTGGGGGCATTTGCCAAAAGAGTTATTTGCCTTGTCCCTCCGTCAAATATGGTTGGCATAGACCACCCGGACTGCGACGCTTGGGAGCTGACTTTCCATTTGGTTCTTATTGCCGAGGTTGCTGACACCACGTCGGGGTAACCCTCGAGTGGAATGGATGCTCTCTCATTTTTATGAGTGCTTTTCGGTTCATTCTTTTGCGGTGACACCGGCCGGGTCTCCCGCCACCGTCATCCGTTTGAAACATTATGCTATTATTCTGTGAACACTAACCCCCGAGTGACACCGGCCGGGTCTCCCGCCACAGTCACCCGGGTATTATTATTATCGTTATGTTGTTATCTATGCATGCAAGTATTATGTTGCTAATGCCTTGTTGTTGTTGATATGTGATATTGATGTCGTGATTATTTTGCTGGACTAATCCTCTGTTTTTGGACTTGTTGTGATAAAACTTGATTAAATGAAACAACCCTCCAAACTTCGATAGGGTCAGTCCATAGTGCCACTAATCTGAACATCGAAAGCACTACCACTGTCGCTCACATGGGCGGGCCTTGACCTACGTAATCCTATTGAGCCTCCTTTGATGCCACCATTTTTGGCAAGTCTAGTCGGTTACCGTAGTTGGTCGGGGCTAGTCTTGCGAAGGTTCCGGAGCTAGGCGTCGCTCATGGGTTGGGGACGTGCCGGATTCACTTCTGCATAAGGCATATAGTTATGTCGGTGGCTATATAGGGAGTGTCTTGATGGCGTGAACGGTTGAGTGAGTGTATCAGACCGTCTTATGGATGTGATCCTAAAGTACCGGTTGTTAATGATCCACTTAGATGAGTGAAGTATTGCAACCTCTCGAGAGTGTAAATCTGGATATCTAGCCTAGTTCCAAGGTTATGGAACAATGAGTTCAGTGTCGGTCACACTATTGTCTTTGTCGAGTCAGGAGGTTAAACATAAGTTCTGTTTGAAGGAAAGATGAACAACCTGATTTCACTAAATGAACAATAAGTTGATGCAGGGAACGTTACTTGAGATGTGATTGTGAACCAAGTTTAGGGATGGCGGTGTGATGCGTTGGGAAGCCTATAGTTAGGCCAGAGCCCACATCAACCGTGCATGCCCAGGGTGAAATGATGAGGCCAGTGGCCTAGCAGTGATCACAGGTGATGTCATGTATTATTTGGTACCAACTGGTACACTCGTCTACTCGTCGCAGGTAAACTCGTTGTGTGATTGCCGGTGCACGATCCAACCCCACCTGGCTTGGACTCTGCACTGGTGATACCCCATTGTTTGCTTATGCCATGTTTTGCTTGTGATGCCATGCTACTTTTATGTCAAGTATCTAGAGTAGACTCTTGCCATGTGTAGGATTTTATTTCAAATGTGTATCTTGCTGCATGATTGTTGGATTGTTTGTAGTAAGTGGCGAATTCTTGCTGAGTGCACAATAATCTACTCACGGGCCTCGTGTTTTGGCCAGATATTGGCGAGGAACCATCTTATACCCTAGCAAGGATTTGGAGCCAGAGCGTGCTAGGATCAGTAGCCCAGCCAGATACCTGTGGAGTGGAGCCGCTCCAAGCCGTTGCCTTAGTCGTCTTCCGCTGCCAGTTAAACTCTGTACTGAGCCATGCTTGGCTTGATATTTCTGTCATGCCTTGATGGCCTTGTAAACCATTTGTAGCACTTCTGGTGCCTGATTGTGTAATGATTTCCACTATGTTGCACTGTCGCGACGTGCGGCCAGATATCTTGGGCTGGCGCACGGGACGACCGTCTCTCTGGTGATATGTGCCAGGGAGGGGTGTCACACCTAATAACCCCATGGTTATAGGACTTGTTATATAACAACCTTTCTATGATAAAGCTAAGGACAAAAGACTATTTAACGGAATCTCTTAGCATACCAACTTGGGTTACCCAGCCATATTATTATCCAATAATATGCCACTCATTGATGCTGACATATACAATGTCCATGACTAGGAAAAGCCGCGTCATATAGCAATCAATGAATTAGTCCGTAAAAGAACTAGGGTATATTTTACGTGTTCATATTCTCTACATGTGCGGGTGAGCTTTTCCCTAAATCACGTATTTAGAAATCACCGCAGTTATAGCATAGAGTATACAAATCAATAATTGATGAATCAGATATATGTATATGTATAAATACATTGCCACTTGGGCATATAACCAACAATAAGTATGTCGTATTATCAAGGGGTGGCCCTTGGGGAAGCAGAGGAAAATAATCCTGATAAAAGTCCATAAAGTTTTCCCCTAAAAAACTTTGTAAAATCTCAAATTTCTTGTTTTTTTTTTTTTTTGCAAACCTCTGAATATACTTGTCCCGGTATCTCCGACCATGTGATATTGAGAGATTTGGATAGATTAAAATCTTGAAATATCTTTGTTTGCCTTGCACTGTGGAGTATGGTATGCTATCGAAACCACGAACCCTTTGACCATGAAGTCCATCTATATAAAGCTAATACTTTTGAGTGAAATTTGTCTGGTATTCTATCTTGAGAGTGCATCTGAACAGGGACCTAGTGGATTTCTGTTCAACTCAATTCTTGAGAGTGTTTTGCTTGGCTCGGAGCTCCAAGCATGCACAATTATAGGACGCACACAAGCCGTTATTCAGAGGAGAACCTCAAATTTCGTTTTTTTATTACGTCCGGGTTATTCCATCTTTTTATGTTTTTTTTGTCATAGCAGTACCTCTCGGAATGCAGTTTCCTACTCTGAAAGATCAAAGTTTGAATACCCCGCAATCTCCAGGTCTCGTCATCGTACTTTTTGGCATGTTATAGTGTTTCTTGTAACAGCCGAGTGTTTGCGTATATATATTTCCACACCCCAAGACAGAGGAAAACAGGGTTTTGAGAGAAGATATATAGACCCTTTCGTTTTCATACATTTGTTTTGGCTTTCTCTTGCACATAGTTCGAGTCGTGCACTGAAATCGCTAAAGATTGACAACGCTTTTTGCGAGCGGAATGTGGTATAGGAAGCAACATGACTGTAGCAAAACAATGATTTTTTTTCGAAAGTACATCTACGATCCCTAAAGGGTTTTGGGTTATTCATGACAAGACAATTAAGGAACAAACTTTTACTGCGAGTATTGTAGGGTTTTTGTTCATCATGGATCATACAATTGCAGAGTTGAATCATGCCTTTGGTGACCCTTACAAGTAAAAAAAATGGATACACTACCATGAAACATATTCTTCATTTTTTGAGTCATAGGTATGTCGTATTATCAAGGGGTGGCCCTTGGGGAAGCGGAGGAAAAGAATCCTGATGAAAGTCCGTACAGTTTTCCCCTATAAAACCATTGGAAAATCTCAAATTTCTTGTTTTTCTTTTTTTGCTAACCTCTTAATATACTTGTCCTATTATCTCCCACCATGTGATATTGAGAGATTTGGAAAGATTAAAATCTTGAAATGTCTTTGTTTCCCTTGCACTGGAGTATAGTATGCTATCAAAACCACGAACCCTTCACAAACTTTGACCTTGAAGTCCATCTATATAAAGCTATTACTTTTGAGTGAAATTTGTCTGGTTGTCTATTCTTGAGAGCGCATCTGAGCAAGGACTTAGTGGTTTTCTATTCAACTCAATTCTTGAGAGTGATTTGTTTGGCCCGGAGCTCCAACCATGCACAATTATAGGACGAACACAAGCCGTTATTTAGAGCAGAACCTCAAAGTTCGTTTTTTATTACCTCTGGGTTATTCCATCTTCTTAGGTTCTTTTGTCCTAGCAGTACCTCCGGGAATGTAGTTTCCTACTCTGAAAGATCAAAGTTTGAATACCCCGCAATCTCCGGGTCTCGTCATCGTCCTTTTTGGCATGTTAGTGTTTCCTGTAACAGCTGAGTGTTTGCGTATAAATATTTCCGCACCCCAAGACAAACGAAAACATGTTTTTGAGAGAAGATATATAGACCCTTTCCTTTTCATAAATTTGTTTTGGCTTTCTCTTGCACCTAGTTCCAATCTTCCACTTAAATCACTGAAGATTCACAACGCGTTTTGGGAGCGGAATGTTTTAGGAAGCCCTTATAAATAATCTTAAAAAAAAGAACCCAAAGTTACGTTCGTGAGAACTTGAACCAAGATTCATGGTTCTTTGAGAGCACAATCTTGCAAGTTGTTTACATGACATAGATCCCAATACCATAAATTTTGTAAACGATTCATGTACTCTTGTAGTCCAAATTATTCCAAAAACATCCATATTATAAATGAAATTGTAAGAACAATATTATTATATATTTGAACTTCTTTTTTTATATACAACGAAGAGCAATATACCCATGGTAGTTGGAAGATGGTGTACAACTCTTCAAAATGTTGGAAGGATTGAGCTATATTAAGGAGTAAGGACCATAATAGATTTTGTGATCTAGTGATCACTTTGAGTATAGGTATGTCGATACTATCAAAAGGGCAATTCAGTCAAAGCCATGGCCCATGGGAAATTAGAGAACGAAAGAGTCTGGTCAACACAACACACAACGAGATTAGCGGTAGCAGGAAGAACATCGGCCATGGCATGCAATGGAGCTAGCTAATTTGGGCGCGCAAAGCTCTCATCGCCTCTCACCATCCACCCCTGTATCTCCCCTACGTGTGTATATATAGGTAGAGCCACCTTCCTCCTTCCTCACAACTTCACAAGAGCACAACACAATCCATTCCATATTCCTCCTGCAAACCAACGCAAGCGCAGCAATGGCAGTGCAGAAGTACACGGTGGCGCTGTTCCTTACCGTGGCCCTCGTGGCGGGCCCGGCCGCCTCATATGCCGCAGACGCCGGCTACGCCCCCGCCACCCCGGCGGCGGCCGGAGCAGCGGCAGGGAAGATTACGCCTACCCAGGAGCAGAAGCTGATGGAGGACATCAACGTCGGCTTCAAGGCGGCCGTGGCAGCAGCCGCCGGCGCCCCTCCGGCAGACAAGTTCAAGACCTTCCAGGCCGCCTTCAGCGCGTCCGTCGAGGCCTCCGCCGCCAAGCTCAACGCCGCCCAGGCGCCCGGCTTCGTCTCACACGTCGCTGCCACTTCCGACGCCACCTACAAGGCCGCCGTTGGCGCCACCCCTGAGGCCAAGTTCGACTCCTTCGTGGCCGCCTTCACTGAGGCGCTCCGCGTCATCGCCGGCGTCCTTAAGGTCCACGCCGTCAAGCCCATCACCGAGGAGATCGGCGCGGCCAAGATCCCCGCTGGCGAGCTGCAGATCATCGACAAGATCGACGCCGCCTTCAAGGTCGCCGCCACCGCCGCCAACGCCGCCCCCGCCAACGACAAGTTCACCGTCTTCGAGGCCGCCTTCAACAATGCAATCAAGGAGAGCACGGGAGGCGCCTACGATACCTACAAGAGCATCCCCTCCCTCGAGGCCGCCGTCAAGCAGGCCTACGCCGCCACCATCGCAGCCGCGCCGGAGGTCAAATTCGCCGTCTTTAAGGCTGCGCTGACCAAGGCCATCACCGCCATGGCCGAGGTACAGAAGGTCAGCAAGCCCGTCGCCGGTGCTGCAACCGTCGCCGCTGGTGCTGCCACCGTCTCTGCAGGTGGCTACAAAGTCTGATCAGCTCGCTAAGAGTAAGAGTACAGATCGATCATGCAAACATTTGTATGTGCATGGTCCGGGCGGCGAGCGATTTTGTTGATAATTAATCTTTCGTTTTGTTTCACGCAGACGCGATTCAGCGCGTGTGCATGCTTGTAATAATCAAATATTTGTAATTTCTTTTTGAATTTGTAATCCCCATCACAAGTGGGATCAAGTCCCTTTATGGAGTGTATCAGTCGTTGAATCGAGTTTAAAATGTGGAGTTTTCTAAGATAAATTCCAAGTTTATCAATATTACTAGGTAATATATACTACCTCTGGCTGGAATTGGTTGTCGCGGAAACACCGTGAAGGTAGTAGTACTTGCGACAATCAATATCGATCGGAGTGAGTATATTTTTTTTCGTACATTGAAGTTTTTACTACCATGCATTATATTGTTCCCTAATGCATATATAAATTTCTCTATGCAATTTTGTGACCGTTCTCAACCTGAATATTTGCATACTTTTTGCATGCATGCATTTTTAATCTTTCGTTTTGTTTCATGCAAGCGCAATTGAGCGCGTGTGCATGCTTGTAATAATTAAATATTTGTAATTTCTTTTTGATTTTGTAATGCCCATCACACAAGTAGGATCAAGTCGTTTTATGGAGTATGTTGGCCGTTGAATCGAGTTTAAGGATTTTGAGTTTTCTTAGATAAATTCCAAGCTTATCAATATACTAGCTAATTAATAGTTTTTCAGACCATGCATTATATTGTTCTCTAATGCATATATACATTTATCTACGCAATTTTATGATTGTTCTCAACTGAATATTTTCATACTTTATGCATGCATGTCTTTATCATTTATATTTTAATTTTGGCAGCTGTCTACATGAAATTATGTTTATTGCATATTTTGGTAGCTAAGTTTAACATGTTTTCCTCTAAACAAAAAGCTGAGTATAGCATTTTGTTTATCGTGTATTCTAGCTTTCTCATCTCGGATTTGAAGGTGTTTAGCCAATTACTCGTGGAGATAATGGCCAGAAAAAATGTAGAAAATGCTAGAAAACAGCAGTAATGAAGATCCAGATCAAAAATTATGCTCTGGATACCGGGAAGGAGGGAGTATTTAAGATGGTGTTCTGCACTTTAATTCTCTCATCACGGATCAGGAGGTGTTTTTCGCAGACCAGAAACAAATATAGAAATTTTTAAAAAGCAAGATGTTATAAGATATTGTTACTGCCAAAATTTTAAGTGGCCTTTTTGTGCCTTCCTATCTAGGCTGGATGTTTATAAGATATTGTTATACATCACCTTGCCAAGCATTTACTTTCTAGTTTGATAAAACTTAAATATCTAAGGAAAAAGCTATGTAATATATTCGTAATTCGGATTAAAGGTATCACACTCCAAATAGGTTAAACAAATAATTTGACAGTAAGGAGAAATCGAAAAGTTTGGCTATGGAGATTGTTTCTCGTGTGGAAAGAATTTCTTTCCCAATATAATTCTCTTACTCTAACGAGAGTTTGATAAGTATCAACATTAGCTTAATGGGCAATAAATTGATTTCACGCATAAAACCTCGGCATTAAATGTCGATACTAATTGCTCTCTCTATAAAACACCGTGCTAGCTAGCGTAGGCTAGGAATACCCCTCCTAAAAATTCCCCTCGCGTCGTTCCTACCGGCGGCGCGGGGGGCTAGAACCGTAGATCTCTGCCTGCTCCCTCCTCTCCATCTCCTCCTCGCCGCCTCCCGAAGCTGTTGTACGCGACTTGGGCTAAGGGGGGCGGCGGGGCTTTGCTCGTGGTTCGGTCAACCGACCTTTGCTTGGAGGGGCAAGAGGCTATATCAGGGTGCACCTTGCCTGATTCGGCAACGTGTGCGGGGATCCCATGGGATCTGTCCTAGGCTGGATGATCTGGCCTAGGGTACAACAATAGAATGGCGGCGGTCAGGATGCATGGTGTGCGCCCTCTAATGCCTAGATCCCGATCTGGGACCAAGCGAGTTATGGTACCCGAATGGCATATCTGGCTGTGGATGCCGCTAGACGTTGTTCAGTGCACACGACAACCATCTATGAGAAGGTAATGCCAAAAGTCATACAATTTTGGTGTATTCTCCATGAGCAGGTTTGTAGAAAGGTGGATGATGAGATAGGTGGTTCTCTCATGGTGAATACACTAGATATAGCCTTTTGGCTATATGAGTCAGCATCGACATTGTTTTCTCATTTGAGGTGTTGGTCCCAAGTTCTGCCTCAAGGTTTAGATTTGACTTATGGTCTGGTCAGCCAACATCGCCTTGTCACTCGACTAGTGGATAATGGTCCATTGTTGTGGGTTTGTGGTATAATTTTGAAGATGTTGCCATCCTATGTAGATTTTTATTTTAGCGTCGAAGCCAATTTGTGCGGCTTCAATTTGTTTTTATTATATATGAAGTATTTGTGTGAAAGAAACAAAGTACATGCCGAGGTTTATCCCCGTTTTGAATAGCATATATTATTTTGCCATCTTCAAATCATTCTGTTATATTAGTATTGTCATCAAATAAGTGGCACAACAAACTAGCACACACCACTTGAAATATATATCTTAATACTAAGTTATAGTGTACACACCAATTAGATAGGTATATTTATGTTGGTCTTGAAACCTTATTCCAGGAGCAACGAATCTGAATCACCCATGGAAATTTGCATCGATCGAGAAGCAACCTCCAAAACAAGAAAAAATGAATCAACCGCCCAATATTCTTTTTGTACTTAACCTCGAGTCCTAGAGTTACAAAATATCATGTGTGCTGGTAGGAGATATTTTCTAGCATGTTTCATTGAACCATTACCATTTATCATATATAACATGCCTAACAAAGAGATCATCATTGAAATGGTGTTTTTTAATTAAAAATAGCAAGAAACCTCGGTAAAACATGATTTGTAAATATGTACACAAAGTGCCAACAATCTACATGTAGATCCAGGTGGGTTCAAATTATATTGGATTCTTGAAACCATCTTAATAAATATATTCAACTCCACACATGTAAAAAATCAACGCATGAACAAGCATAGCAAGAACTATAAACTAAAATCATTACATATAGAAAAGAAACAATTTAATTAGATTAAATCTATTTAGATTTAATCATATATAAATTAAAAAACAAAAAGATTTCAACTGAAAATTATCTTTAGGGATTGAAAAGGTATTATTTGGTTGAAATATATTTATAAGCATGTGACTCGAACAAATATCTTATTGAAATCCATTTGATTGGACAGTCGGCCCCCTCCTGCACTTCTCTAACTCCTTTTTCATCATTTTAATACGATTTTTCAACTCCCCAATACCGTTTTGTCCCAAACCCACAACTTCTTCCCTATTTGCTTCACTACTTCACTAGTATCCACCACTCCATCCTCAAATGCTGAGTTCCAACTTTCCTCCACTACCTGAACACACAGTCATCCTCATCAACCAAGCCGCCTCAAAACTGAACGACGGCTCTCCTCCCATGCATGTCATCAACCGAACGTAACTATGTTAGAACTGGTCTATTGTCAGAATGATAAGGATCCCATTTATTATTTTAAACGATGGGAAACATGTAACGCCACGCGACATTCGCTACCGCTCGATCAAGTCTCTCCTAACGTACCATTGGCAAATTGCCAATTATTCCTCCGGGTGAAAGCATCACCTACAAAATCCAGATCCTCGAGACCAGTATCTTCCAAAGCTCTCCTGAAAGCTGTCGTGCTTCCTAGGCCCGAGCCGGGCCCCCTCCTTCTCATGAGAGAAAAAGGATCTCATTGATTGAAGTCCCCAATACATAGCCACGGGAGATCAGCTTGACTATGTATGGTTCTTAGCATCTTCCATGTGTTTTGTTTGTACCCCGATCTCGATTCTTCATAAATCCCCGTAAATCTTCAGTTGGTACTCTTCTCCTCCACCACATTCCCATCAATGTGATACCTTCCCTTCCACCACATCTCCACCTTCACCTTCTCTCCCACAAAAGAGACAAGCCTCCACTCCCCCCCCCTTTTCTATCCACCACCACCATGTTAGGCATCTAAAGCTTCGAACGGAACCAATGTGAAGCTTTCAACTACCTCTGATCCGAGGAAAATGGGGTGAAGTGTGTAGGAACTTCGTACTAGCGTAGTTTATTCTCACCGACACTTAATTTGGACCGGAGGGATTAGCTACTATTGTTCGAGTCTGGTAAGTGGTAACTAAGCGTAGCTCAACCACTAAACTGTCGTGAGCCCACCTACTCATGGGCCACGAGTTGGGCCAGCCCAACTCCCGCGACGCACAAGACAGGCGAGCGTGCGGTACCCTGCCGCGGCGTGGACCAAGTAGCGCTACTTAAGGAGGAGGATCAACCTCGGGATTGGCATCAATGAACACACACTTGAACTAGATCTCCATCCCTGTATCCCGGTTGTACTCTCTCCTTCCCCGGCTCTCTTCTCGATCCCCCTTGCTTGCTGCGAATTCCTGTATCCAACACTAATATCGCAGTACTGAATCCTTGTGGAGAGTAATACCTAACAGTTCTGGTATCAGTGCAGCGGCGACTCTGCAACGCATCCGTCTGCTATTTGCCTGGCCCAAGATGTGAGCAACAGTCCAACAATTCATTGGCGACCGTGTTGTCTGCAAGAAGGCCAAAGCAGAGCGTGTGAAATACCCAGGTTTGCTGAAACCGCATGCAGTACCAGATGCAGCATGGCAGGTGGTGACTATGGATTTTGTGGAAGGCCTTCCTCGCTCATCTGGATATAATTCAGTGCTAGTTGTGGTGGATAAACTGACAAAGTACACCCATTTCATTCCTCTGGCGCATCCCTTCACTGCAGCACAAGTGGCACAGGCGTTCTTTGATCAGGTTGCACAGTATGCCAGAGGCGATTGTGTCGGTTCGAGACAGATCTTCTCACCAGCAAATTCCGGCAGAACCTATTTAAGCTCACACAGACAGAACTACGTATGAGCACCGCGTATCTCCCGCAGACGGATGGACAGACGGAGCGCGTGAATCAGTGCATGGAAACATACTTGAGGTGTTTCATCAGCTCGAACCTGACCAAGTGGAGCAAATGGCTGGGTATCGCTGAATTCTGGTACAATACCTCGTATCACACCGCCATCAAGACATCTCCCTTTCAGGCACTGTATGGGCATCCACCACGTTACTTTGAAGTCACAGTGGAGGCGGTGCCAGTCACTGATTTGCAGGAATGGCTGGAGCTAGAGCGCAAGCTGATGACTGCTCTTCTCCGACAGCATCTTCACCGCGCCAACAACCGCATGAAGCACTTCGCGGATGGGAAGAGGTCGGAGCACGCGTTCGAGGTGGGCGATTGGGTGTATCTGAAGTTGCAGCCATATATTCAGACTACACTTGCCATTCGCGCCAATGCCAAGCTGGCGTTCCGGTTCTTCGGTCCCTTCCTGGTGGAGCAGCGTGTGGGTACACTTTCCTATCGTCTTCGTCTTCCTGCAGGTTGCAAGCTGCACCCCGTGTTCCATGTCTCGCAGCTGCGGAAGGGCGCGCCGCCAACCGAGGTGCACAAGGAGTTGCCCGTGATCGACGACGCTGCGACACCTCACCAAGTTCCTGAAACAGTGCTGCGTATCCGTCAAGTTCTTCGTCGCCACAAAGAACTGGAGCAGTCGCTGGTGCAGTGGTCGGGCATGCCGGAGTCGCTGGCTACCTGGGAGAACACGGCGGAGCTGAAGGTGCGATTTTCGCGGGCTCCGGCTTGGGGTCAAGCCGCTGTTGAAGGGGGGAAGAATGTCATGAGCCCACCTACTCATGGGCCACGAGTTGGGCCAGCCCAACTCCCGCGACGCACAAGACAGGCGAGCGTGTGGTACCCTGCCGCGGCGTGGACCAAGTAGCGCTACTTAAGGAGGAGGATCAACCTCGGGATCGACATCAATGAACACACACTTGAACTAGATCTCCATCCCTGTATCCCTGGTGTACTCTCCCCTTCCCCGGCTCTCTCCTCGATCCCCCTTGCTTGCTGCAAATTCTTGTATCCAACACTATAATCGCAGTACTTGAATCCTTACGGAGAGTAACACCTACCATAAACGGATGTGAATTTTCTGACCCCGTTTATTTGTTGCCAAGGAAAAATATTTCTTCTAGCCTATATATAGAGTTCAGCCCAAAAAAAGGGTCGGTACGCGGCGAAGCCAGCACGCCTACGGAACCTGCAGTCAGCACGCCTACCGAAGCCAGCACGCCCGCCGAGTCCGGCACGCCGGTGGCGGAAGGATACAAGCCCGCCGCTGCCGACAGCACGCCTGCAGAGGAGACACCCACGGACGCCGCCGTCAGCACGCCTACCGAGACCAGCACGCCCGCAGAGGAGACGCCCACCGACGCCGCAGTCAGCACGCCTACCGAGGCCACCACGCCCGCTGAGGAGACGCCCACGGACGCTACTGCCAGCACGCCCGCTGATGCCGGATACAAGCCCGGCGAGGCCGCCAGCGTGCCCGCGGAGGCGACGTCCACGGATGCCGCCGTCAGCACGCCTGCCGAGGCCAGCACGCCCGCCGAGGCCGGCACGCCTGTCGCGGCAGGCTACACGCCGGCTGCTGAGAAATCAGGGAAGGCAACGACAGAGCAGCAGAAGCTCATGGAGGTTGTGAACAAGGCGTACAAGAAGGCTCTGGAGGCGGCGAACGCGGCGGCGGCCGACGACAAGTTCCCGGTGTTCGACGCGGCCTTCGACAAGGGGATCAAGGCGGGCCTCGTCGACAAAACCGAGGCCGAGCGCGGCGTGTTCACCGGCTTGGTCGACAAGGCCGTCAAGGACGCCTACGTGTCCAGCTCCGCCGCCGCCGTCGCCTCAGAGGAGGAAAGGTTCTCCCTCTTCGTGTTCACCCTCACCGAGGCCCTCCGCGTGATGGCCGCCACCCTGGAAACCCACGCCGTGAAGCCAGCCGCCGAGGAGGCCGTCGCCGGCGGCGCGAAGGCCCCCGTCGCTGAGCAGGAGGTCATCGGGAAGATCGACGCGGCCGTCAAGGTGGCCGCCGCCGCCGCCAAGGAGGCTCCGTCGACCGACAAGTTCCTCGTGTTCGAGGCCACCTTCGGCAAGGCGTTCAAGGACGCGATGGGCACCGCCTACGACGAGAACAAGGCGGTCCCTCAGCTCAACGCCGCCTACAAAGAGGCGTACAAAGCCGTCGTGGCCGCCGGCCCGAAGGCCAAGTTCGACGCCTTCCGGGAAGCCTTGACCGACTCCATCACGGCCATGGGCAAAGCTGTCAAGGCTGGCGCCGCCACCAAGCCCGCCACCGAAGCCACTACCAAGCCCGCTGCCGAAGCAGCTTACAAGCCCGCCGCCGAAGCCACTACCGAGCCCGCTGCTGAAGCCACTACCGAGCCCGCTGCTGAAACCGCTAGCAAGCCCGCCACGGAAGCCACTACCGAGCCAGCCGCCGAAACCGCTTACAAGCCCGCCGCCGAAGCCACTACCGAGCCTGCTGCCGAAACCGCAACCAAGCCCGCAGCTGCCAAGCCCAAGGCCGCTGGAGCAGGTACCGTAGGCGGCTACAATGTGTGAGCGGCGCTGGCTTTTCATGCAGCCGCGAGATCGAGCGAGTGCAACCAGTGCCATTCGTGTAATAATTCATTTTATTTTGTTTTGTTGTGATTTTAGCTATCAAATGAAATATATCGGACATCGGTAGCAATTAATGGAATATAGAGGCTGTTTGGATCGTGGCCGATGGTTACCTTTCCAAAATTTTGGGTTGACTGGTGGCATGGGCTAGCGTTTGGATTGAAGCCCAGATATAGAAGCCACGCCAAAATATTGGTCAGTACGTTCGATTGTGCGCCCAGTCGCTGGCAAAAACGGCAGCGGCCAAATCCTACGCCAAATTTTTTTGGTGCGCCCCTGATTTGGCAGGGCAGACGTGGGCACCAACCAAACGAGCCCATAGTACAAAATCCCCATGATAACTCAGACCAAGTCACATACATATTTTTATCGAAAACGGCAAACCTCAACTATGGATGTCCCTAACTTACGAGGGACATCTAACTCCTTTGCGATCTGTGTTTTCTATTTTGCATTTTATGCCTTAATCTTCTGTCGGTTCCCATTATGCATTTCCGTTGCTATGTATAGTAAAACCACTCTCTATGAAATTTTCACTGCAACGAACAACATTTATAATTAATTTTATCGTTGGTTAAACAATGTGCATCGCTGCATTTTAGCTCCTGATTTTACGTCGGTTCTCTATGTGCATCAACAAAAAAATGATTTTTTTCATGCATTAACAAGATTTTTATATGCCTTAAAAAATTACCACAAAATTCCATATGTGTTAACAAAAAACGATATTTTGAATGCATTAACAGTTTCAATATGCATTAAAATAATTCCACAATTTTCATATGTATTCATATTTTTTTTGATATTTTCATGCATTAGGAGGACTATCATGTTCATTAACAATTTTTTCATAAATTGCCATATCCGTTAACAAGGATAAGTGGTCAATGCCCATTTTAACCAAATCTAGAAGCAAAAATAGATGGGAAAATGGAAACAAGCGCCTTTAAAAGTAAAGATTTCCATATGGTTTTTCATCGGAAAATTATACTTACTAAAGGCAATCTTGATAAGATACATTGGGCCGGGTGTATACGGTGTGAGTTTTGTCGGTCAGATAAGTCTCTTAATCATTTGGTTATATCCTCTCATTTTGCACGTCACATTTGGAGACACATTCATTTCATATTTGATATTTCTCTACCAACTAGTTTTGCTAATATGTTTTGAAATTGGGTAGCTGGAGTAGATAAGAAAACTAAACCTCATATTGGCATTGGCGCTTATACTTTTGGATGGGCAATTTGAAATTGCCGAAATATGTTATTTTTAACAAAGTTGGAGTTATTATCCAAAAACTACATATTGGATCAACATGTGGTTCTTTCTCCTATCACCAGAGCAATCGACTCTTATAAATTTTGGATAAATTCGGTTGATGCGGTTGTACGAGCTATTCAATCAGGGTGGATGAATCAAACATGTTTAGAATCCTTTTTTACTACGATTTTTGCTGGTTGATCCAGGTAGCCACTTTGTGGCCGATTCTTGAGTTGTATGAATATTTACTCTAAAACTATGTAATAAAATGAGGTTGTATGCATCGTTATGATGCAGAGACTATGGTTATGTTCCCTATTTCAAAAAAAAAAAATGTCCAAATGACATGGGAATTCAGCTAATTGTGTTAAGCATGTTAAACTACTTGTCTAAGTTTAAATTACACACAATACTCAAAATGTGTAAAGCTATTTTTGTTGGATAGAGAAATCCCATTAGTCAGTACACTGGATTCAGAGATCGATGTTAATTTGGAAATATATGAATACCCTCTGTTTGGAAACAGAAATTCCATTAGTCACACTAGATTCAGACATCGATGGGGAAACCTTGCCCGATTTTCAGTTTGGATTACACATTAACCAATGCACCAACATAAAAAAAAACAATAATGAATCGTTCTCGATCACGCGCGCGGCGGCATGAAAGAAGCCAGAGCTGACCGCTCACACATTGTAGCCGCCGGTGGCGGCGGCAGCGGTAGCAGCAGCCTTGGTTTCGGCGGCAGCGGCCGCGGGCTTGGTGGCATAGCCGGCGGCGGCCGCAGCAGCGGCTGCGGGCTTGGTGGCAGCAGCACCGGCAGCATTCTCGGCTATGGCCATGGCAGTTATGGCCTTGGTCAAAGCATCCTCAAACACGGCGTACTTAGCCTCGGGTGCCGCCGTGATGGTGGAGGCGTAGGCCTGTTTGAAGGCGGCGTCGAGGGCCGGGATGAACCTGTAGCTATCGTACGCAGCGCCCAAGCCCTGCTTCAGCGCCCTGTTGAACGTGGCCTCGAAAACAGGGAACTTGCCGGCGGACGGGGCCGCATTGGCGGCGGTGGCGGCCGCCTTGAACGCCGCGTCGATCTTCTCTGCGACCCGCAGGTCGGTGGCGGGCACCTTGAGATCCTTGGTCTCCTCGGCCGCCGGCTTGATGGCGTGGGCCTGCACGGCGCCCGCCATGAAACGGAGCGCCTCCGTCAGGGTGAGCACGAACACCGCGAACTTCTCCTCCGGCTCGGCGGCCTCGGTGCTGAGGTAGGAGATCCGGAAGCAGGCGTCGAGCCTCTTGGCGAACCCGACGTCGTCGGGCACGCCGGACAAGCCCTCCTTGAGGTCCTTGTCGAAGGTGGCCTCGAACACCGGGAACTTCTCCGCCGGGGCCGCCGCGCTGGCCGCCTCCAGGGCCGTCTTGTACGCGCCGTTGACCTTCTCCACGAACTTCTGCTCGTTGGTCGTCGCTTTGATATTCCCGCCTGCTTCCGCGGCGGGCGTGCTTGCGGCGAGGCGTGTAGCTGGTGGCGGTTTCCGGCCTGTGGGCGGCGACCGGCGACACAACCAGGGCGGCCACGAAGAGCGCCACCACGGTGGTCTGGTGCTGCTGGTGGGGCGCCATTGGTAGCTGAATCGATCAAATGAATCAACCTCTCGGTATCAAAGATCGTTTGTTGTTAACGATCGAGCTGGTAGGCTATTAAGCTAGCTGGATTTATAGAGGCGAATGATCAAGGTGAGAGGCCACGAGGGCTTCGCGCTCCCTAGCTGCCTTCCTCGGTGGCTTAATTTGAAACTCTATATATAGCTACGTCTTACTGAAGAAAACATGATGGTGATTGTTTTCAGAACGTGTTCGACAAATTTAGGAGCATGTTTTGGGTCTACTAGCACCAAATTTAGGTGCACATGCAAAATCTTAAGGGTATGTGTAACTCTCAGTCGAGTGAGGTTGATACTACAGTTTATTTACTAAAGTGCAACTCGCTCCAGAAAAGTGCAAGAGTTGCACTTCTTTCAGATGAGTGAGATTTTGAAAGATTTTTAAAAATCTCACTGGAGTGAGATTTAGAAAATAAAGTGAGCGGTACACATTTCTTTTTCCCGAAAAGGGGAGCAAACCACAAACAGGGTACTCTCCTTTACTCCGATGAGTCTTCTTGAAGTTGGTAAATTGTGAGGACTTATTATTGCCCTCAAACTTTGCTTTTCTCTCAGAATTGTTCTTGATTTTTTGTGATTGAAAGTTCTTCTTATATACCAAGTGAGCATTAGATCTTCACTCAACAATTCGAGCACGTGTGTCTTTTCCTATCGCCTTTTCTTCTACATGAAGAGACCCAATGAGATTTCTAATGAAAAAGCATGTCTCTTATATTTCAGGGAACTAGAAAAATTTCTCCATGAGGGATAGAGGAAGCTCCACAATGATGACTCTAGCAATAAACTTGTTTGGTAACACACAAATAAATTGCTCAAGTTCCTTGCCAATTGATTGTATCTCATGAGTTTACTCAATTACAGAGCGATGTTTGGTCATTATGCAGTTATACATTACACCATCACATACAACCTTTTGACTGCGTCTCAGACCCGAACTTATCCTCGAGTGCATCCCGCATGTCCTTACAATTATTAGTGTACATATATAATTCAACAATGTTCTCGCCAAAGAACACCGAGAAAAACACCCTTGAAATGGGTATCGACTTTGTGAAAACTTTTCTCCTCTATAGGAGTAAGCTCTCCCTCATACTTTTCTTTAAAGCCGATAAGCATCTCTTCAAACATGATAATTTCCTCTCGAGTCTCATATACATCTCTTATAATGCACACCCTGTAATGGAAGAGGCCTCGGAGCAGCAACAAAGTCAATTGGAGAAAATAGCCCATAACTAGCGTTTTTGGATTTGGAATATATGGGAAGATTTCCATAGGATTTAACCTAGGAAAATAGTAGATAAATCATGAGCATTGAAATAGAGATTAAACTATTCACTCAAACTAGTAAACAAGATGGGGATTACTTGAGTGACGGAGAATTGCTCTTGAACCGGGGGACATACTCATGTATTGTTTCGTCTTCCATCAATTAGAGCGATTGAAACCTTTCGGATTCGTCCTCTGCTAATGTAGAAGTCATTCTTGATATTCATCCGGTGGCAAAAATTACACGTGGCATTTAACCTAACTCGACTCATGCACGAAAAACGGGATGTGCGCACCGTGACGAGGCAAACATCAAAGAAGGAGGAGCGTATGTGTGTAGTATCCTCTTCTCATACTCAAACAAGCAATAGAAGAGGCTCATTTATAAAATGGTCCAACGCCTTGTAAAGTAGCAATGTGGAACTATATTATTGTCCCATTCGGTGCCAAGCACAAATAGGCCATATGGGCCTCTGGAATTTTTTGTAGGAATTATTGAAATAAATATAAGTGGGCTGGCCCAATTAACAATAGTTCCAACATATATAATATTTTCTTTCTATATAACATATTTTTCCACATTCGTAGAGGCAACTCGCTTCAGAAAAAAATCTAAAGTTATGTGTGTCATAGTCCCCATACAACACTAGGCGGAAAGCCATTTCTCCCCAGCCGCTTCCTACTGGTCAAAGATCCTCGAAAAAAAATAGATCCACCATTATTTGTGCTTCAAGATTTCGTGCTACGGGAAATTATATTGAAGCACAAAACTAGTTGAAGATTACGAAGCGCTTTGAATTTGAATAAGACCACACTTCTTACTTTTTCATAAAATGGGTGGTTTGGTTGTTGATCCATTAATCAAATAAATTAGGTCGTAAGATCCTCGAATCATGAATTTCATTATATCCCTTTCTTCTACCTTCTATTTTATCTGATATTTCATAAGGATAAACTATAGGGTCTAGAATAGAAGTAATAAAGTAAATAAAAAAAAGTGAGTTCCCCTCAGTCACATTTCACCTGTTTCATACAGATAACGCCTATCTTTGATATCTATTCAGTATAAATGGAACTATTATACTTGTGCTTCAAGATTTCGTGATAGTTCCTTTCAATCACATTTCACCTCTTGCTATTTCAAAAACATTTCACATCGATCCCACACATAATTTAGATTGTTTCAATTGTTTTTCATTCATATTACTGTTAATTTTGGTCCGTAAAAAACTACGAGATTTTATTATGATTTCATTTAGACTTGAAATATAAATCGTATCGATATGAAACAAAAAAAATACGATGAGAACTCGGCAAGAATCACAAGGCACAAAACGGATTTTCTATCAACGCCAAATCTCGACCGTTCAAGGCACCTCGAATGGTTAGAAATGTGAGAACGGACGGTCAGAGATATGAGTTGTGCACCACATAGGTTATAGAAGCTCCATTCCACACAAGGCACCTCGAATGGACAAATCGTGATCGTGATCGCGTATCGGTGTACTTATGTTTGCGCGATCGAGATCGACCGAATCGACAACTATAGAACACTAACTCTGCATCATACTTGTAAATGAATTACAAATATTTAATTATTATATTACACAAATGATCATGCATGCATGCGCTCAATAGCTCGCGGATGCATGCATGAAACGAAAACCCAAGAATTAATTATGAGCAAAATCGCACGACGCGGCGGCCATGCATGCACATACATACAGTTGTACACATATGCATGATGGGTGTATATTGGGAGCAGATCAGACTTTGTAGCCAGCAGCGGCGGTGGCAGCGCCGGTTTTGTAGCCACCAGCAGCGGCGGTGGCAGCGCCGGTTGCCGCGCCAACCGCGCAGGTTGCGGTGGCGGTGACAGCAGCGGCGGGCTTAGCAGCCTTCTGGGCCTGGGACATGGCGGTGATGGCCTTTTTCAGCGCGGTCTCAAAGACGGTGTACTTGACCGCCGGCGCGGTGGCGACGGTGGCGGCGTAGGACTGCTTGACGGCGGCCTCGAGGGCGGGGATGAACTTGTAGCTCTGGTAGGCGCCGCCGGTGCTCGCCTTGATGGCATCGTTGAAGGCGGCCTCGAAGACGGTGAACTTGTCGTTGGCGGGGGCGGCGTTGGCGGCGGTGGCAGCGACCTTGAAGGCGGCGTCGACCTTGTCGATGACCTGCAGCTCGCCGGCAGGGATGGCCTTGACCTCCTCGGCCGTGGGCTTGACGCCGTGGACGTCGAGGGTTCCGGCGATGATGCGGAGTGCCTCGTTTAGGGTGGCGACGTAGGCGTCGTACTTAGCCTCGGGCGTCGCGCCCTCGGCGGACTTGTAGGCGAGCTTGTAGGCGGCGTCGAGCTTGGAGGTGAGCACGGCGTTGGAGCTGGCTACGGCGGCGCCCTTGGGCTCGGTCGAGAGGGCCTCCACGAAGGCCTTGTTGGAGGCCGCGTCGAAGGTTGCGACGAACGTCTTGTACTTGTTCGCTGCCGGGACGCCGGCTGCGGCGGCAACGGCCGCCTTGAAGCCGACGTTGATCTTCTCGATCAGCTTCTGCTCATCGGTGGTCGCCTTGGGCGCCGCTCCGGCCGGGGCGGCGCACTACAGGAAACAGCGCGTGTGCCGACGGCCGGAAGCAACACCGACGGCCAAATGTCGGGGCCGTCGGCACAACGACGCAACGCCGACGGCCAGATAAATACCGTCGGCTTCAAAACACCGTCGGCTTAACAGGACCTATGCCGACGGCCACCGTCGGCGCAGAAAGACCGTCGGCGTAGGTATTGCTACGCCGACGGCCACCATCGGCGTTCAATTGCCGTCGGTGTATCCCCCCCCCCCCCCACGTGCCACTTACGCCCCCGCTGGAACGGAGCGTCGACCGCGTCAGCGTAATGCCGACGGCCGAACACGGAAGCCCGTCGGCATAACTCCCTGAACCAATGCCGACGGTTTTAACGTCGGCGCTGCTGACCCTAGGTACGCCGACGGTTATTACCGTCGGCGTAGATATTTTTCCGATTTTCTTCCCCCCTACCGACTTACATTTAATTTTATGGCCTAACCTACTAATTTTAATGTAAGGTCCATTAATGCCATGTCTAACTCCTGGGTGTGACCCTCTTCGCATGCATGCGGTAAATTTATCCATCCCCTCTCGACGTCGGCCAAGTTTGACTTTTCCAGCGGGACTAGGGTTTCGTAGGAAAACGACCTCCAGAGCGTCGGAATCCCACCTAACCTTGCATGGGCCCCTAGTACATGTGTAATATTGTTGTGGTAGGTGGTGGGAGGCAAGACCCAACTCCGGTGTGTGACCCGCTTCACCGACACCGCTTGCTCCCTAGTAAAGTTCTGCACTTAGAGGTGAAAACCCCCGCTACGGGTTCACCGGATGGAATCATTCGACAAATCAAAGATATTGGTTCTCCATGCTCCTACGTACTACCCTAACACAACCAAGCAAGAAAGTCCATTGGTCAACCCTCGTACGGAGAAAGCTAGGGGGGTAGACGGCCAAGTTTGACTTTTTCCAGCGGGGCTAGGGTTTCGTAGGAAAATGACCTCCGGAGCATCGGAATCCCACCTAACCTTGCATGGGCCCCTAGTACATGTGTAATATTGTTGTGGTAGGTCGTGGGAGGCAAGAACCAACTCCGGTGTGTGACCCGCTTCACCGACACCGCTTGCTCCCTATTAAAGTTCTGCACTTATAAGTGAAAACCCCCGCTACGGGTTCACCGGAAGGAATCATGTGACGAATCACATAAGATATTGGTTCTTCATGCTCCTACGTACTACCCTAACACAACCAAGCAAGAAAGTCCATTGGTCAACCCTCGTACGGAGAAATCTAGGGGGGTAGAAGGCCAAGTTTGACTTTTTCCAGCGGGCTAGGGTTTCGCAGGAAAATGACCTCCGGGGCGTCGGAATCCCACCTAACCTTGCATGGGCCCCTATTACATGTGTAATATTGTTGTGGTAGGTGGTGGGAGGCAAGATCCAACTCCGGTGTGTGACTCGCTTCACCGACACCGCTTGCTCCCTAGTAAAGTTCTCCACTTAGAGGTGAAAACCCCCGCTACGGGTTCACCGGATGGAATCATGCCACGAATCACAAAAGATATTGGTTCTCCATGCTCCGACGTACTACCCTAACACAACCAAGCAAGAAAGTCCATTGGTCAACCCTCGTACGGAGAAATCTAGGGGGGTAGACGGCCAAGTTTGACTTTTTCCAGCGGGACTTGGGTTTCGCAGGAAAACGACCTCCAGAGCGTCGGAATCCCACCTAACCTTGCATGGGCCCCTAGTACATGTGTAATATTGTTGTGGTAGGTGGTGGGAGGCAAGACCCAACTCCGGTGTGTGACCCGCTTCACCGACACCGCTTGCTCCCTAGTAAAGTTCTGCACTTATAGGTGAAAACCCCCGCTACGGGTTCACCAGATGGAATCATGCGGCGAATCACGTAAGATATTGGTTCTCCGTGCTCCTACGTACTACCCTAACACAACCAAGCAAGAACGTCCATTGGTCAACCCTCGTACGGAGAAATCTAGGGGGGTAGAAGGCCAAGTTTGACTTTTTCCAGCGGGGCTAGGGTTTCGCAGGAAAATGACCTCCGGGGCGTCGGAATCCCACCTAACCTTGCATGGGCCCCTATTACATGTGTAATATTGTTGTGGGAGGCAAGACCCAACTCCGGTGTGTGACTCGCTTCACCGACACCGCTTGCTCCCTAGTAAAGTTCTGCACTTATAGGTGAAAACCCCCGCTACGGGTTCACCGCAAGGAATCATGCGACGAATCACAAAAGATATTGGTTCTCCATGCTCCTACGTACTACCCTAACACAACCAAGCAAGAAAGTCCATTGGTCAACCCTCGTACGGAGAAATCTAGGGGGTAGACGGCCAAGTTTGACTTTTTCCAGCGGGACTATGGTTTCGCAGGAAAACGACCTCCAGAGCGTCGGAATCCCACCTAACCTTGCATGGTCCCCTAGTACATGTGTAATATTGTTGTGGTAGGTGGTGGGAGGCAAGACCCAACTCCGGTGTGTGACCCGCTTCACCGACACCGCTTGCTCCCTAGTAAAGTTCTGCACTTAGAGGTGAAAACCCCCGCTACGGGTTCACCGGATGGAATCATGCGACAAATCAAATAAGATATTGGTTCTCCATGCACCTACGTACTACCCTAACACAACCAAGCAAGAAAGTCCATTGGTCAACCCTCGTACGGAGAAAGCTAGGGGGGTAGACGGACAAGTTTGACTTTTTCCAACGGGGCTAGGGTTTCACAGGAAAATGACCTCCGGGGCATCGGAATCCCACCTAACCTTGCATGGGCCCCTATTACATGTGTAATATTGTTGTGGTAGGTGGTGGGAGGCAAGACCCAACTCCTGTGTATGACCCGCTTCACCGACACCGCTTGCTCCCTAGTAAAGTTCTCCACTTAGAGGTGAAAACTCCCGCTACGGGTCCATCGGATGGAATCATGCGACGAATCACATTAGATATTGGTTCTCCATGCTCCTACGTACTACCTAACACAACCAAGCAAGAAAGTCCATTGGTCAACCCTCGTACGGAGAAATCTAGGGGGGTAGACGGCCAAGTTTGACTTTTTCCAGCGGGACTAGGGTTTCGCAGGAAAACGACCTCCAGAGCGTCGGAATCCCACCTAACCTTGCATGGCCCCCTAGTACATGTGTAATATTGTTGTGGTAGGTGGTGGGAGGCAAGACCCAACCCCGGTGTGTGACCCGCTTCACCGACACTGCTTGCTCCCTAGTAAAGTTCTCCACTTAGAGGTGAAAACTCCCGCTACGGGCCCACCAGATGGAATCATGCGACGGATCACATAAGTTATTGGTTCTCCATGCTCCTACGTACTACCCTAACACAACCAAGCAAGAAAGTCCATTGGTCAACCCTCGTACGGAGAAATCTAGGGGCTAGAAGGCCAAGTTTGACTTTTTCCAGCGGGACTTGGGTTTCGCAGGAAAACGACCTCCGGAGCATCGGAATCCCACCTAACCTTGCATGGGACCCTAGTACATGTGTAATATTGTTGTGGTAGGTGGTGGGAGGCAAGACCCAACTCCGGTGTGTGACCCGCTTCACCGACACCGCTTGATCCCTAGTAAAGTTCTGCACTTATAGGTGAAAACCCCCGCTACGGGTTCACCGGATGGAATCATGCGACGAATCACAAAAGATATTGGTTCTCCATGCTCCTACGTACTACCCTAACACAACCAAGCAAGAAAGTCCATTGGTCAACCCTCGTACGGAGAAATCTAGGGGGGTAGACGGCCAAGTTTGACTTTTTCCAGCGGGACTTGGGTTTCGCAGGAAAACGACCTCCAGAGCGTCGGAATCCCACCTAACCTTGCATGGGCCCCTAGTACATGTGTAATATTGTTGTGGTAGGTGGTGGGAGGCAAGACCCAACTCCGGTGTGTGACCCGCTTCACCGACACCGCTTGCTCCCTAGTAAAGTTCTGCACTTATAGGTGAAAACCCCCGCTACGGGTTCACCGGATGGAATCATGCGACGAATCACATAAGATATTGGTTCTCCGTGCTCCTACGTACTACCCTAACACAACCAAGCAAGAACGTCCATTGGTCAGCCCTCGTACGGAGAAATCTAGGGGGGTAGAAGGCCAAGTTTGACTTTTTCCAGCGGGGCTAGGGTTTCGCAGGAAAATGACCTCCGGGGCGTCGGAATCCCACCTAACCTTGCATGGGCCCCTATTACATGTGTAATATTGTTGTGGTAGGTGGTGGGAGGCAAGACCCAACTCCGGTGTGTGACTCGCTTCACCGACACCGCTTGCTCCCTAGTAAAGTTCTGCACTTATAGGTGAAAACCCCCGCTACGGGTTCACCGCAAGGAATCATGCGACGAATCACAAAAGATATTGTTTCTCCATGCTCCTACGTACTACCCTAACACAACCAAGCAAGAAAGTCCATTGGTCAACCCTCGTACGGAGAAATCTAGGGGGTAGACGGCCAAGTTTGACTTTTTCCAGCGGGACTATGGTTTCGCAGGAAAACGACCTCCAGAGCGTCGGAATCCCACCTAACCTTGCATGGTCCCCTAGTACATGTGTAATATTGTTGTGGTAGGTGGTGGGAGGCAAGACCCAACTCCGGTGTGTGACCCGCTTCACCGACACCGCTTGCTCCCTAGTAAAGTTCTGCACTTAGAGGTGAAAACCCCCGCTACGGGTTCACCGGATGGAATCATGCGACAAATCAAATAAGATATTGGTTCTCCATGCACCTACGTACTACCCTAACACAACCAAGCAAGAAAGTCCATTGGTCAACCCTCGTACGGAGAAAGCTAGGGGGGTAGACGGCCAAGTTTGACTTTTTCCAACGGGGCTAGGGTTTCGCAGGAAAATGACCTCCGGGGCATCGGAATCCCACCTAACCTTGCATGGGCCCCTATTACATGTGTAATATTGTTGTGGTAGGTGGTGGGAGGCAAGACCCAACTCCTGTGTATGACCCGCTTCACCGACACCGCTTGCTCCCTAGTAAAGTTCTCCACTTAGAGGTGAAAACTCCCGCTACGGGTCCATCGGATGGAATCATGCGACGAATCACATTAGATATTGGTTCTCCATGCTCCTACGTACTACCCTAACACAACCAAGCAAGAAAGTCCATTGGTCAACCCTCGTACGGAGAAATCTAGGGGGGTAGACGGCCAAGTTTGACTTTTTCCAGCGGGACTTGGGTTTCGCAGGAAAACGACCTCCAGAGCGTCGGAATCCCACCTAACCTTGCATGGCCCCCTAGTACATGTGTAATATTGTTGTGGTAGGTGGTGGGAGGCAAGACCCAACCCGGTGTGTGACCCGCTTCACCGACACTGCTTGCTCCCTAGTAAAGTTCTCCACCTAGAGGTGAAAACTCCCGCTACGGGCCCACCAGATGGAATCATGCGACGAATCACATAAGTTATTGGTTCTCCATGCTCCTACGTACTACCCTAACACAACCAAGCAAGAAAGTCCATTGGTCAACCCTCGTACGGAGAAATCTAGGGGCTAGAAGGCTAAGTTTGACCTTTTCCAGCGGGACTAGGGTTTCGCAGGAAAACGACCTCCGGAGCATCGGAATCCCACCTAACCTTGCATGGGACCCTAGTACATGTGTAATATTGTTGTGGTAGGTGGTGGGAGGCAAGACCCAACTCCGGTGTGTGACCCGCTTCACCGACACCGCTTGATCCCTAGTAAAGTTCTGCACTTATAGGTGAAAACCCCGCTACGGGTTCACCGGATGGAATCATGCGACGAATCACAAAAGATATTGGTTCTCCATGCTCCTACATACTACCCTAACACAACCAAGCAAGAAAGTCCATTGGTCAACCCTCGTACGGAGAAATCTAGGGGGGTAGAAGGCCAAGTTTGACTTTTTCCAGCGGGGCTAGGGTTTCGCAGGAAAATGACCTCCGGGGCGTCGGAATCCCACCTAACCTTGCATGGGCCCCTAGTACATGTGTAATATTGTTGTGGTGGGTGGTGGGAGGCAAGACCCAACTCCGGTGTGTGACCCGCTTCACCGACACCGCTTGATCCCTAGTAAAGTTCTGCACTTATAGGTGAAAACCCTGCTACGGGTTCACCGGATGGAATCATGCGACGAATCACAAAAGATATTGTATCTCCATGCTCCTACGTACTACCCTAACACAACCAAGCAAGAAAGTCCATTGGTCAACCCTCGTACGGAGAAAGCTAGGGGGGTAGACGGCCAAGTTCGACTTTTTCCAGCGGGGCTAGGGTTTCGCAGGAAAATGACCTCCGGGGCATCGGAATCCCACCTAACCTTGCATGGCCCCCTAGTACATGTGTAATATTGTTGTGGTAGGTGGTGGGAGGCAAGACCCAACTCCGGTGTGTGACCCGCTTCACCGACACCGCTTGCTCCCTAGTAAAGTTCTCCACTTAGAGGTGAAAACTCCCGCTACGGGTCCACCGGATGGAATCATGCGACGAATCACATAAGATATTGGTTCTCGATGCTCCTACGTACTACCCTAACACAACCAAGCAAGAAAGTCCATTGGTCAACCCTCGTACGGAGAAATCTAGGGGGCTAGACAGCCAAGTTTGACTTTTTCCAGCGGGACTAGGGTTTCGCAGGAAAACGACCTCCAGAGCGTCGGAATCCCACCTAACCTTGCATGGGACCCTAGTACATGTGTAATATTGTTATGGTAGGTGGTGGGAGGCAAGACCCAACTCCGGTGTGTGACCCGCTTCACCGACACCGCTTGCTCCCTAGTTAAGGTTTGCACTTAGAGGTGAAAAACCCCGCTACGGGTCCACCGGATGGAATCATGCGACGAATCACATAAGATATTGGTTCTCCATGCTCCTACGTACTACTCTAACACAACCAAGAAAAAGTCCATTGGTCAACCCCCTCTCGACGCCGGTCAAGGGGGTAGACTGCCAAATTTGACTTTTACCTACGGGGCTAGGGTTTCATCGGAAAATGATCTCCGGAGCGTTGGAATCCAGAGTGTTTTGGGATTTTTTTACTAATATTATTTTGTACTACTAGTAAGAATTTTGAATAACTTATATTATTACTTTAAAAAGAAAAATATAATTCTCAAAAAAAAATATGTATGCCGACGGCTAAACCAAAAAGGCCGTCGGCATACGTTTAGATCAGGCTCTTTCCTTACTCGCGGGCCACACTTGGGCCACAGCTCGACCAAACCTCTTCCCGACCCCAACCACACGCTCGCCGCCGCCACCCCGTGCTCCCCGTCCTCGCCATTGCTCGATCTCCGGCCTACGGCGGCGCCGCCCTCCTCCGGCGGCCGATTCGCCCCATCCGCCCCAACCTCCTCGCGCTCCCGTCGCCAGCCGCCACCCCATGCTCTCCACCGGCTCCGCCCCGTCGCCAGCCGCCACCCCGTGCTCCCCGTCCGCCGCGTGCTCTCCACCGGCTCCGCCCCTTCGCCCGCCGCCACCCCGTGCTCGCCACCTTCTGCGCCCCGTCCGCCGCGTGCTCGCCACCAGCTCCTCCCCGTTCGCCGCCGCCATTCGGTGCTCCCCACCGTCGCCTCCTCTGCGACCAAGCTCCTCTTGGCCCCAACCCGAGAGCTCCCCCCTCACCAGGTCCTGCTCCTCTCCATCGATTTACTTGTTTTCTTGTAATTTTCGCTAATTAGGTTAGTCTTTTTCAGTACAAGTGTGTTCTATGATGGCTCGAGTCTCTATACATGTTCCATTACATGATTAATCTTTAAAGAATTCCTTAAATATGAATGGTTGGAGGCGCATAACCTACTCAATGTTGAGTGATTGTGCTTAAACTCTTTAAGTTTGTGTGTTCTGTCTTGCATATCAGTGATGTAAGCAGAGAAGATTGAACATAACCGATATTCTATTTTTTTGGAGACAGTTGTTTGGAACAATACTGGATTGAAATCAAACATATTTGTAAAGAACAATACTTGATTCCAATCAAACATATTTGTAATTGTCTTCAGAACCACGTGCACTTATAAAATTTCTCTACCCGTTGCAACGCACGTGCATTTAGCTATTAGGTTAGTCTGTAAATTTTAATTGCTTATTAGGAAAAATAGAGGGATGATCAGAAGTGCTTTTTCAGATGCAGTAGGTTCCCGCCACCTCCAGCACCACCACCGGGCGCATTGTTGCTGGGCTTGTTCTCCAGCTCAGTAGGGGCTGCCTCGGTGAACTTGCTCCGTCGCCCTAGTTTACCCGACCTTCTTCGGCGATTGCTCACGCTTCAAGGGTATACATTTTTCGCCTCTCTTGTAATCTTACTACGTAGTTTTTTTTGTCTAGATCACCGTGCAAGTCGCGTAACCCTAGGCGTCTCCCGTCCGGAAGGGTTACAAATTTATAAATATGCATGATTGTCCGTCTTTGCATATTTATAACCGTAACTCTTTCGGATTGTCCACGTTTTTGGACAGCCCGAGGATGTGTAGATTGGGTAACGTTCTCCATGCTCCGCCTTGATCCGAGACAAAATTTCGGCAGCACCTCCCCGTTGTTCTCCTTATACACATTTTCTCGGCTTTTTGCCGAGACGTGTATCGGGAGAACAACGGGGAGGTGCTGCCGAAATTTTGTCTCGGATCGGGGTGGAGCATGGAGAACGTTACCCAATCTACACATCCTCGGGTGGGATTAGGACCTTACCTAGTAGACATATAGGTGGATGCATGCCGTAAAAATTGAATAAAAATCGGTGTAATTAATTTAATGCGATTTATTTTTATGAAATGCTATGTCGAATGTGTGGGCAGAGGATGGCTGATGGTGAGTGGATGTACAGTGGTCGTATCAGTGGGAATGAAAGAACAGCTGAGTGGGAATGGAAAACTGATCTTTACGTGAGGGAAGCAACCCGTGGTTCTAAGGCAGTTCGTCCATTTTGCCCTTGTGCTCGGTGCAAGTTGAATCAGCGCCAGGGTAAGGTTGGCATGACTAAACACCTTTGGCTGAATGGGTATATGCCTGACTTTACCATGCGGATCAACTTTGCTGAGCGCGACCGTGCTAGAGAGGAGGTGATGCGACAGCGCATCAATGGCAATGAGGACGATGGCATTGGAAACATGATTGATGATGTTGAGTATGCAGCGATGGCACGTTCGCCACCTCAAGAGGAAGATCCGGAGGAACCGGATGAACCGGAGGAACCGGAGCCAACCGCGAAGGCTTTCCTTGAAACGAGGGCCTCGGCAAAGAAACCTCTTTACCCAGGTGCAGAAATCTCCCAGCTGGATGCCATCTCGCAACTACTAGCCGATAAGGCCAAACACGGCTCGACCCGATCATGCTTTGAAGATAATTTGAAAACATGGGGTAACATCTCCCTAAAGGACACTGTCTGCCTCGAAACATGTACGAGTCGAAGAAAATCATGAAAGCGCTCTGCATGGATTATGAGAAGATACATTGTTGTCCTAAGGGTTGCCTTTTGTTTCGGAAAGAGTTTGCGGAACACACTCACTGTAGCAAGTGCGGGGCCTCTAGGTATGTTGAGGTGAAGGGTCCGATGGTCAGATGGTGCAGTCGAAAGTCGCCGTAAAGATTCTTCGGTATCTCCCATTCATAAAAAGAATCCAGCGCCTTTACATGAGTGAGGAGTCTGCCAAACAGATGACATGGCACAAGAAGGGGAAGAGATACCCTGATGCTGATAAAAAAAGAAGATGAAACATCCAGCTGATGGTGAATCATGGAAGCATTTTGACAGCGTACACACTGAGTTAGCAGCAGATGCTCGACATGTCAGAATTGCGATAGCAACCGATGGATTCAATCCATTCGGTATGTCGGCTAGATCGTACAGCTGCTGGCCCGTGTTTGTCATTCCGCTCAATCTCCCTCCCGGAGTCCTAATGCAACGCAAGAACATATTCCTGTCGCTGATCATTCCTGGGCCTGAATACCCGGGGAAGAATTTGAGTGTGTACATGCAGCCGCTTATCGATGATTTGCACCATTCTTGGGTACACGGGACGTGGACATACGACGCATTGTCGAAGAAAAACTTCCTAATGAAAGTTTGGTTCCACTATTCCATGCATGACCTACCCGGGTACGCCCTATTCTGCGGACATTGTACAGCTGGGAAGATGCCATGCCCAGTGTGCAGGCATGCTCTTAAGTTCATTTGGCTGAAGAAGGGTGGCAAGTATTCCGCCTTTGACAAGCATCGACAGTTCCTCAAAGAAGGGCATCGATACAGACAGGACAAAAGGCACTTCACGAAAGGCGAAGTTGTTACTGAAGTAAACAAGATACCAACGTTCGACGGTGCAACTGTTGTTGACGAGCTACGTGCTCTAAAGGCTAAGGCCAAAGGCAACGGTTTTGTGGGATATGGTGAGACGCACAACTGGACTCACGTTGCAGGTTTAACGCAGCTCCCTTATTATAAGGACCTCAAACTTCCCCATAACATCGATGTGATGCACACCGAAAAGAATGTTGCAGAGTCCCTCTTTCACACAGTCATGAACATTCCTGAGAAGACAAAGGATAATGTCAAGGCTAGAGTCGATCAAGAGAGGCTCTGTGATAGAAAAAATCTAAACATGCGGCCTCCCCAAGCCAATCGAAGAAATTGGGTCAAGCCAGATGCTGACTTCTGCCTTCTAGCTCCCCAAAAGAAGGAGGTATTCAGTTGGCTCAAACACATCGTGAGGTTCCCGGATGGTTATTGTTCGAATATCAGTAACGGAGTCAATTTATCAACAGGGAAAGTCAACGGTCTTAAGAGTCATGATTATCACATATGGATTGAGCGGCTAATGCCGGTGATGGTTCGAGGCTATCTCCCCGACCGTGTCTGGCGACCGCTTGCAGAGTTGAGCCATTTCTTCCGCACGCTCTGTGCTAAAGAAATATGTGAGGACATGATGAAAAGACTGAGTGAGAAAGTGCCGGAGTTGATATGCAAGTTAGAGATTATCTTTCCGCCAGGCTTCTTTACTCCGATGGTACATCTCATTTTGCATCTAGCTTACGAGGCAGTCATGGGGGGACCGGTCCAGTTCCGTTGGCAGTTCTGTATTGAGAGAGAATTTAAGCATATTCGAACGAAATGTGGAAACAAAAATCAGATTGAAGCATGCATAGCCGAGGCATATATCATCGAGGAGGTGTCAGATGTCAGGACAACGTATTATCCTGACGATGTTCCTACTCTTCATAATAAGCTCTCTCGGTACAATGCCGACGAGCCCAACTATAAACCCAAGCTCCTCCTCTTCCAAGGGCAAGGTGGCAAGTCCGGTGGTCAAACCAGTTATACCGTGACTCAGCAAGAGTGGGAGGACATCATGCTCTATGTGTTGATAAACATTCCGCAAGTAGAGGAGCCGTTCATGAGGTAAAATGGTGAACATATTACTTTGCAACTAGTAACTCGGTTTAGGCCTAATACGTTGTTTTCTTTCTTTTAGACAATTTCTGGAAGAAGAGTGGTCGGGAATTGAGGGACCTAATCCCACGGAGTATGATACTCTACTAAGAAAGGGTGCCCCCGGAAGGAAAAATTTCGTGGCTTGGTTCATGGAAAAAGTAAGTTCTAACTTGTCCCTCTTGCCTAGTTCAACATTTGTAGTTTCTATTAAACAAAACTAATGCACCCAACAATTTCGATTGAACTTGTAGGGAAATGATCCCAACACATCTATGATGGATGAATTGAGATGGGTTTCCCAGGGTTTCGACCGTAAGGTGGCGAGGTATGAAAAGTATGATGTGAATGGGTATCGCTTCCATACGGAGAAGCACCAGAACACTCGGCCAAATGCAAAAACAGTAAATACTGGAGTGTATACCGGAGGTCAAGACGAGGTTGAGTACTACGGAAGGTTACAAAACGTATACGAGTTGAAATTCGATAAAGGGCCCCATCATCTCACTCTTGTTGTGTTCAAATGCCATTGGTTCGACCCAAACAGTGGACTACATACTATCCCTTCCATTGGTTTAGTGGAAGTTAGGCCTTCAACCACCTATCACGGGGCCGATGTCTTCGTTGTGGCACACCAGGCGACGCAAGTTTATTATCTGCCCTACCCATGCCAGAAAGAGGAACTACAGGGCTGGGAGGTTGTGTTCAAGGTATCGCCACATGGTAAGCTACCCATGCCAAACGATGACGATTACAACAACATAAACCCCATCACATACGAGGGAGATTTCTACCAAGAGGAAGAGGACGGCGGGGACTTTGATGTACTTATGGTTGGTCTTGAGGACCTCGAGGACGATGCACAAATTCGTGGTGAGCCAGTTGTGAATATAAAGGACATAGATATGCTCTCCAAGTTACATCTCGACGAAAGTGACAGTGATGATGATGAGCCTCAACCGTACGAGGGCATGCCTTACTACTCACGGGATACTGATAGCGATAGTGATGATTAGACCCAATTACAAGAGTGATGATTCGCGGTGAGGGTCTTTATGTCTTTATGTCTTCTTATCAATTGCCACCATGCTTACTAATAGCCACCATGCTTATTTATTGCCACCATGCTTATTAGTTGCTACTATGCTCATTCTTTTACATCAAGATTTAATTTTTCCTTACTAATTGTTTTCTCGTTCTCAATGCAGGTGATTGAACCATGAGCAAGAATTCCACAAGAAACGTGCTTAGCAGGCTGTCCCGCACTAGAAAACCTCCTAGTCGCTTAGGTGATAGTGACGAGGAGGGAGGAGGGGATGGGGGACGAGGACGACACCGGGCAGCCACAGTTCAGGACGTTGCACCTCCACGGCCAGGGCGAGGACGAGGACGAGCCACGAGGACTAGACGGGTTGAGGATGTTGCACTGTACAGACGAGTAGCCGACGGCGGCCTTGGCGTCCTCCTTTAGTAGTGAGGTACTAATTGCTATCATGCCTACTAACTGTATCATGCCTACTAATTGCTACTATGTTTATGTTTAGATACCCTCCGCTAGTGCCACCAGAGCTTCCGAGGAGGAGGAGGCGGGAGACGAGGACGAGGAGCAGCAGGACGACGAGTTGCAGCGGGACCCGGAGGAGGTACGCTCTTTTCTCCTATTCCCCCCACTTTCTTTCATTCACTCTAATTTGCATTGTAATTTTAATTTGCAGCACGACGAGGAGGAGGTGGGAGACGAGGACGAGGAGGAGGTACCCTCTTCTGAGCAGCAGGGGTCAGAGAGGCCGAGGAGGTTGTGGGTTCGAGGAGGAAACAAACTCCCAGATCCACCAAAAACTGAAGCGGAGAAAATCCGCCTTGTGCCGACCAAGAAAGAGTAAGTGGCTATCTCTCGATCATATCCAGTGGTTGTGGGCTATTTCATTTTGATAGTACTATTTTGCGTGACTAATATTTTGATTCATGTGCAGCAATTTTGCGTTTGTTGATCCGTCGCAGCGCCGTCGTCTTCCAGGTGGCATCCTTATGGGTCTTCTGAAGAAGTACTGGCCAGGGCTCTACGGTGAGGGTGAGAAGAAGTTAGCCCGCAAATGGGAGGACTATGAGGTCGCTAAGGCGGCTGGCTTTATGTCCGATGAGACCGGTGCGATGTTTGCACCCACCGCTGCACAAGTTGTGCACAACCAGTTTTGGGTAACACTTATTCTGTCGAGTTTTCTTCATGGTTCGTCACCCCACCGTGCTAACTTATGATTTTGACCATTCATGTTTTATGCATGATTGTAGGCCTATTTTGCAGTGGCTCCAGAGCATCAGGAGAAGTCGGACCAGGTCTTGCTGACGATGGCCAGGAACAGGATACGCCAGATGTTTTACGATGCTAGAGTGATGGCCATCTCGCACTTCTTTGCCGAGACAAAAGGCACGAGGAAATTGAAGCCTGCGATTGTTGAGGAGAAGCTCACAGAAAAATTCAAGCTAGAAGACTACATGGCGGTAAGTACATTGTCTTTTTATTCTATGTTTATCCTAAATTGCATTATCTGTTCTTGACTTGAGATGTTTTCATTTCATAGATTGCTCCGAGATGGTGCGATGGAAAGATGGACGGTTGGGAGGCGTTGGTGAACATGTGGACTTCAGATCCGGACTTCATCGCCAAGAGCATTCAAAACAAGGCCAATCGCGGCAAAGAAGGAACACACAATCAAGGGAACAGAGACTTCTATCGCTACAAGGAGAAGCAGGTATATATATGGAACAACCTCCTTCTATTTTCCGGCATGTTCTTTTCTAATGCATAACATTTGTTTTATGCACTGCAGGTGGCCGCTAATGGAGGGCAGGACATTCCAGACATTCGAGTGTGGCAGACGGCTCATAAGAAGAAGGTGGTCGAGGAAGGCAAGGATCCATACTACGGCAGCACCAGCCAGGACCTTAGCGACTACACGACCAGGTTTATTTATTGTCACCATGCTTACTAATTGCTAAGAAGATTTAATTTGTTCTTACTAATTGTTTACTCGGTATGAATGCAGTTATCAAGAGTTGCATGGGGCGGATTCTCAGCCCCTTGACGAGCCGTTCGACACGACGGTGGTGATGATCTCAGGACATGGCAAGAACATGGCCGTGGAAAGATTCTTGGTGCAGTTTACGACCCTGAGACCACTCTCCCACGGGTCCGAGCTACCACGAGTGTGTCTATCCCACCTCGTGCACCACGTCGTCGATCCTCCAGTGGCTGCGACAATGTAAACTTTTTCTCATTTTTATCCTCATTTTGGCTTCCCTTCATGAATGTGTATGTTGATGAGATTCATTATGTCAAATTGTAGGCCCGTTGGGTGGAAGCCTATGAGCAGGTTCGCCAGGATTATGAGGAGAAGATGAAGGAATATGAAGCGGCGCTTAAGGCACAAGAGTCGTACCAGAATGCCTTTAATTTGGTTAGTTGTTACCCATTCTAGCTACTTGCATGTAAACTCCACTGCCCGAGTTTGTGCTTTCCCATGCGTGACATATAAACTCACTTGCAGGCGGTACATAAGTTTATGTCCGAGGGTACTCCAATGCCCCAGTATGTCGAACCTCCGGCAAGACCAGTGATGCCAAGGATGCCGCCGATGGACGAATTCCTCGCACATGCCGCCACGGGGACTCCGGTTAGTACTTCACCAAACTACTAAGTTAATAGTTACCGTCTACTTGTACACATCGATATTTACACTTGTCATATTTCGTTCAAACATGTAGGGATCAGATAGTTCACATGCTTTCTTTGGTCGTGCTTCTGCCTCGCCCCGCGAGTCGCCCTCGGCCACTCCCTTGGCCACTCCCTCGGCCACTCCGCTTCACCTGGTGGTCCTAGCCCTGGTGCTTCTGCCTCGCCCAGTAGAGTGCCCCATGGCGAGAGCCGTGACTCGCGCCGACACTCGCCGATCCCGGTTAGTTCCAAGCAAACTCTTGCATAAAACCAACACTTGGACAATTTGCCATGCAACAATGTCAACTTGGAACAATCGCAATGCAAAAACTTCGAATTTGAATAATTCTCCATGCAAAAGTGGCATAGAAAATTTTTCCATGCTTAACTTTGGTCTTGGACCAATTTGCCGTGCAAAATCTATGACTTTGATCAATTTGCCATATATGAACTTTGACTTACAAAATTTGTCATGCTAAACGGGTGTTCTTTTTCATTTTGTAGTGATGATGCTCTCGGTGGTGGACTACGTGTTATGCCGGTGCTTCATGTACTTTGTTCACCGGTTTTTTCTCGGAGATCTTCTTTAGTGAACTTGTCGTGAACTTGTACTCGTGTTAGATATGCACTATGTGACCTTGTAGTGCTTTGTGACGCACTATGTGACCTTGTATTACTCGTGTTTCGATACTTTGTGCTATGTATGGAGAATTGATGATCATATGTTGTTGATGTATGGACATTTGATCATTATATGTGTTTGGCGATGGTTTTTATATGCATACAATAAATTCGCCATTATATATATATATATATATATAAATCTGTGGCCTGGAACATTTTAAAATTGCAGGATTACAAAAAAGGCTGAAAAAAAATCTGGGAACAACCTATGCCGACGGTAAAAACCGTCGGCTTACGTCTGGACATTGGTGCCGACGGTAATACCGTCGGCATAGGGCATACACGCATTGCAGGTTCTGCCGCGTGGAAGAGGAAGCGGACGGTTATACCGTCGGCATTGCGTCTCGTACGCCGACGGTACTACCGTCGGCATAGGTGAAATAGGCGAGCGCCCCAGTTCCTGCCGCGTGGAGGTGTAAGCCGACAGTGTTACCGTCGGCGTAGCTTCCGTCCGCCGTCAACTCACCGTCCGTCCGTGATGCGCGCCGACGGCTGAGGTACGCCGACGGCTAGATAACCCGTCGGCATAAATGCTCTACGCCGACGGCTGTGGCTATGCCGACGGTCACGGAGCTACGCCGACGTTAGCTTTGCCGACGGCCCTATGCCGACGGTGGCCGTCGGCACAGGTGTACGCCGACGAAATAAAGTCCTATGCCGACGGCAATTACCGTCGGCATTGATCCTGCTTCCTGCTGTGGCGGGGGTGTAAGCGGCAACCTTGGGAGCCGGTTTGGCGGGGGCGCCGTAGCCGAGGTCGGCGGCGTAGGAGGCGGCTGGGCCCGCCACGAGGGCCACGGCGAGCAACAGCGCCACCGCGTACTTCTGCACCGCCATTACTGCTGTTGTTGTTTTGTATCAAAGGAGGAAAGATATGCGATGGATTGTGTTGGAGGAGGAAGGAGGTGGCTCCAGGGCCGGCCCTGAGCAATCTGGGCCTCGGTGCGAGACAAAAAAAAGGGCCCTGTATACAAAAACTGACCACAATTTTCTATATTATATAGCTCAATTTGATGTTACGATAGAAACTTACATGTTGAACATAATTCTCTCTGTACCCCGGTTATCTTATTGGTGACAAACTGATAAAGTGACAATGTTTCAATTGAAAAAAGGATGACATTTTCCTAAAGATAGCATAACAAGTTCGCACTCTCCACTCCAGCTCCCACTCCATCCGGCTCGCCTCACAGTCCAGCTCGCACTCTCCAACCTTCAGGCCTCTGTTGCAGTCCTAACGAATCTGTCGAGTGACCAGATTTACACTTTTTAGATGACATCTCATAACACAACAAACAAAGACTACATAAATTAGGACATGAGATTGAATGTTGGAACAAAATCACCTTGATCTGGTTGCCCTTGCTTGATGCAGCTTGCCCCAAACGAATCCTCCAATCTTGCAGCAGTAGTACCGTCCAGCAGCAGCACCTATACCGTCCAGCAGCAGCCCTGGGAAGCGATGCCCCTTGCCGCCGCCGCCTCGTGCAACAACGCCCAGCAGCAGCGAACAGAATCGACACGGCACGGGCATGGGTAGATGAGCAGATCGAATCGAATGAAGAAGAACAAGAACACCTATGGAGATTTATAGAAGGGGAATGGATTAGAGGTACTAACCGTTCCAAATCAGGATCTCCCTCTCCATTAATTCCGCCCAAACGGCTAGAAATCGCAACGGGAGCGTCCATTATCCCCGATTCACCGTGATTGGGTTGGGGATTTGGTGAGGAAGGAGAGCACAGAACGAGGAGTCGACGACAGAGGAGAACGAGGAGATGCGGAGGGTCAACGCTTGGCCGATCGGTTCGTGACGGAGACGGATCGATGTGAGTTGCCTGGGTGGCTGGATGCGGTGTTTTTTTTTACGAAACGCTGATACTTCCTTCGATCAAGCAGCTGGGCTTCAACTGGGCCTTCATACACGTAGTAATACATAGCTAGGTTTGGGCCCTTGGCAGGTGAGGGCCCTGTGCGGCCACACAGGCCGCACTTGCTCAGGGCCGGCCCTGGGTGGCTCTAGCTCTATATATTGAGAGACAATGGTTGGATGGTGAGAGGCCAGGAGAGCTTTGCGCGCGAAAATTAGCTAGCCCCATTGCATGCCTCCGCCTTCCTAGCGCTCCTCCCCTCCTCTCCTCCTCGCCTATGCCTTCCTAAATTAGCAGTACTTTTTTTCTGCCTTTTCTTCTTTTCTTAGCTAGCGCATTTGCGCGTCCACAGATTCATCATCTTGTATATGATACATTTGGAATGCTACTAGGTCAACAGAAATTATGAAAAATGCCGTAGCCAAAATTTATCATGCAAATATGAATTTTGGTTTATTTTTTGTGAGATAATCCGATTTAGTATATGTGAACGTTAATTTAATTTGATTATACATGATCAAATTGTAAGTAAATATTTTTGTTAGATGTATGAGAATCTTGGTAAGGACATTAATTTTTGGCCTATAATAAATGGCCCGCCATCCAAAATTAATGATTTTGTTATAATTTCTCGTTTCGTCTTACATTTGTTATCCTTTGGTGTCTATATTTTAATAAACTAGCACAGGGGACCTCCCAAATGCGAGGGCATCACCTTTTTAGTTTGTCGAAATTTTGCATTACTTAAGTTTGTGTTATGAAGATATTTCTTTCACGTCTTTACCATTTTAGTTATAAATACACATGTGGATGATGCTATATGCCTTGAATGAGTAGAGTTGATTTTTTTTTCTAAAGTTATATTGCATAGAAATGATAAACACATAGTTATGAAATATTTTGTTTAGACCATATATTGATATTAACTATTTTTTATCGAAATCGTATTTATATATTTAAACGTGAGGTTGTAAGGACGCCAAACCAATGTAATATTTAATTTGCATGCTTATCAAACTCGTATTAAACTAAGATCTCCAAAATATTATTCCATGTGGAAAGAGTTTAGGTATTTTTGTAACAAGATAAAACTAATTATGTTGGCAACATGTTGTGTATTATGTTCCTAGTATTGAAAATATAATGTTACAAAAAATAAATTTCGGGAACACGGAAAATCTATACAATATTATGCTTTGGTATTTATTTCCACTTGATCTATGAGTTCGTACATCAAATCGAATTGGAAAAAAAAAATCAATGTTGTTACCCTTGCTTTCTGAGTGAATAAAATAGTAGGGTCCGTTCACCTCTTGACACTGGCCTTTATAGTCAACTAATCTTTCTCTCCTTTATCGTCTGCTCTATTTGTTTTAGCGACTTTATGCCATATCCCTCTCCATTCTGCCATTCTGGTAGATCACTAATAGGCTCTATTTCGGTATGACTGTTCAAACCATGGTTGGTACGTCACACAATCACTCTAGCTTTACTGAGTCTCGGCCAGTGAGACATTTTTACTGAGTTTTATAGAAGGCAGCAAACAAACAAGGTTTACAAGGCTGTGCACATACAAAAATGAGACAACCAGAAACTCCAACTCCTAACCCTAAGGCAACTACTCACGATGTGTGGGTTCCCTCCCTCCTACCCCGGCCACTCTCCAAATCTTGAATTCGTCGACTATTCGATCAACCAAGACAGTAACCGAAAACTACTCATTGTTGAATAGTCGGCCAGTGAGACATGCTATCAAAGAAAGATGAAGAAGCCAATCAAATTCCATAAAACATGAAGTGTGATAAAAAGATCTGTTTTATGTCTTTATTTCAAATCTTTGTGTGCGAACATAGAATGTATGGAAGTACACCCAAAAAAATATTTGGGATTTTTTACATTTTGTAATCCATTTAAAATGCATTCCACAACAGGTTACATTTTAACCAAAACATTTACTTACTTTGTTCGTCTAGAGGAATACATTTGTACATGTACACACGTACGTGTACATGACCTATCCTGTCCACACAAGGGATGGCAGGAGCTTCATGATCGGTGAAAAGCACATGCCGGAGAAATGTGAGTGTTTGCTTTCTGCGTTGTCTGAAAATCAACTAGAAAGTGACATGGTCTCCGCCAACGCCTTGGCGTTCTTACAGCAACGATGTCGCACGTCCGTCTATGCGGAGGTCATAAACTTGTCCAAAACCTCTGATCCGTGAGATCTCGCACTCAAGTGAGCTTTAGGTGGCCAATCCGGCCTCCAACATCAGTGGCGGCCGACAAACTTGCAGAAGCCTAAAAGAAGTCTCCGGGGTCAATTTCTTGAGTTTCTCTCCACCACGGTTTCCCCAAATCGCAACTCATAAGCCTGCTTACGCACAAGAAGAAAGAGCCGAAAAGAAGTGTGCCTAAGTCCCTTTGCATCTTCTTCCAGGAACAAATAGTTGTGAATCCCTGATATAGTGAAACACTGTATGGTTATGTTTCTTTCCTAATGTTACAACGGCCTATTAATTCCATCTAGAGCTTTTCGGCATTTGGTAGGAGACGACAACGGTGGCTTTGTGGAGTGAAAATGCTGAAGCCATTGATTCTGAAATGTTGATATATGTCAGTTCTAGAGAGCTTGTTATTTCCTTGGTTATGGAGTGCAATTATAGGAAATAAGATTGTATCCTTTTATTATCTGTCGATTTAATGCTGACATGCTCTTACAATCATGCATGCTTGAGCTTTCTGCTAGCTTTGGATCTCAAGTCTGTATCTGTGTTGACATTTTGGAGATTGTCGCGCTAGCTGCATGATAGGTAATTTATTCTGGCTTCTTTGTTTGAGATCGAATTCCCGTTAATAATTTTTATCTCTACTATCTTAAAAAAGAATTTGGTTTCACATTCCGCCTCCCTTTCGTCCAACTCTCACTTCAAAAAACATCCCGCTAAAAACAGCCAGAGAATAAAACCTGGCCATTAATGCTGCATGCAACAAACCGATCCTAATTTCTCGCCTTCCGTCTTAACTGCTCTCTCAGCTCACATACGGAACTGGCTCCTAATTTATCTCCTTCTCTCTTAACTGCCTATCTTACCCCATGAGTCACGTCTGCATGTACTCCTGATTTGTATGCAAATCGGCAGAAGCTTTTAATCTATGGAATCATTTCTCCCACGATTGAAAATATTTCTTGCAAACTACTCCCTCCGTTTTTAAATATAAGATGTTTTAGTCCGTCTACCTTTATCGATATACAGATATATCTAGACATGTTTAGGTGTATGTACATCTAGACAACATGTGCAACACATAAAACATCTTATATTTAAAGGCGTAGGGACTACTCCTTAGGCCATATGCCATTTTTTTTGTGATTGAAACATCTCCAGACGATAGAAGCATTATTGGTATATAAATACAAAGAGTTTATCCCGAATCGAATGGGACTGTAAGCAGTAAAACTTTGATGAACTACTAGCACGCCAGAGAAACAAAAAAAGCAAGGATGATGGTGTATAGAGAATAGATAAATTACAAAAGTAAGAAATATAATATCAGATCAGTTTGTGCACAAAATGAACACATAGTCATACCACGTGAGGTTTTATCTAACAATGTGATTTTTGTCGAACATCTTCATGCGGTCTGCAACTTGTAGAGGGTTGCAACTGAGATTTTTTGAATTAGTTGCAATTAAAAAAGTTCTCTCGAGACAAAGAAAATATTCACGCAATTAAAAATCTTCACATCTGAGCACCGCCCCAACAAAGTTTGACCCTAACACCAGAAAACAGAGCCCTCCCGCCGATGAGGACCGAGATCCACCGCGCCTCCATGGCCCGAAGGCCACAGAGTCAGGGTAGATCAGCAGCGGCACCGACTTGAGTGAGAATCAAGCTAATTGTCGGTATACTAGGGTTTAGACATGCACATTCATAAATCTCGCCGACTTGAGTGAGAAATTATGTTTATTGCCCATTACAACATAGGGACACCTTGCCAACACATAAAATTTATCATCCCGTTGCAATGCACGGGCACATTGCTATTTGGTTCCACATTCTGCCCACCTTCGTCCGTCGCTATGCATCGTCCTGCCTCGACAATTCCAGTGCTAATCAACTCCCTAATTACCGCCGCTCCTCCCTCTCAAATAAAATAAAATGCAATACGTTGTTTGGCTTCGTCACTCAGACCAATTTTTTCATCCAACTTCGCTTCCCCGTTGAAACCGTCGGGGCCTCGCGCGATCCCAGCTCCTCTCTCACACATCATGCACCACTGCCGCCGCTCGGTTGCCATATCCTATCCAGCGCTGCCATCATATTCCCTCCCACTCTCCCGGCTACCTCGCGGCTGGCGCGACCCCCCGTGCCGCCATGCCTTCTTTGCACAACCCCCTTGCTTCCCAACAGCGGCAGTCGCCGCAATTCCCCTCAAGAGCCGTCATGTGCTCCCATCGCCATTCAAGAGGACCGCTGTCCTCCATCCCGTGTCCGGCGCAGAGCGGCGTCGATCATGACTTGTGTCCCCTTTCGACTTATCCATTTTTGGGATTTGCTAAATTTGCGTGAAAACTATTTTCATCGTGTTCTATCTATCAGTCAGAGAATCGTCAAAATAACAACAAGCCCATGAGTCATGAAAGGTGACGTGGAACACCATGTAGCCAAATATCGTGAGCATGTAATGAGAAGTATTATGGAGAGTGATATTTTGTAGCCGGCTACATGTAGTCCTTTATTTTGGCTTTTCAAAAAATAACATTTAAAATTTCACAAAAACCCAAAAAAATGTATGTAGCCACGAATAAATCTTACAATTGTGCAAAATCCCAATCCTAAATACATTTTATTATACACTACACAAAAAAGATAAAATTATAGATCCGTGTGTCAATAGTAACCACCAAATCTTGTCAGAAATTTTCTTTTTTACGTACCCACAAATAAAAGTAATTTCGGACTGAAACTTTGCACAACTAATGGATACAATATTGCCTACCTCCAATTTTTTATTTTTTCTAAAACTTCAAAATACCGTTTTAAAAAATTCAAAATAAACGGCTACATGAGGCCCAGGCTACAAATGCATTTTTCATAGTATTATGGCTTTACTCAAAATTTGACAATGATGCTTGTGCACAAGAATTATAAAAATTACATGTTTGAACCACAAGAATATTTATACACCAGTTGCAAAGCACGGGCAATTAGCTAGTTACTTGTAATTTACAAAAAAGCGAGACGCATGCATGCATGCATGGCTACGTGCGTCGTCCGTCCATCCACAGCCCCTACGCATGCATGCAGGCACGTGTTTTGTGCGTGCCCCGCCAAACGCTCACGCCCTCACGCCCAACGTACAGATAGTAGTACTCCTATATACAGAGCTCGACCTCCCGGCCTAGGACGCTACCGTCTCTCCCCCACCAAGCAGCACCTATCGGCGACGACAGCGAACCTCTCGTCGCGACCAACCAAGCACCACCGCGCGCCCCCGAGCCGATCGACCGATGGCGCCTGCCAACGCCGCCGCCGGTGCGCTGCTCGTGGTCTCCGTCGTCGTCCTCCTCCTCGCATCTCCGGGCGCGCACGCCTGGGGCTGGGGCGAACAGTGCATGGATCTGTGCTTCAAGGAGTGCCTCACCCAGTCCGCGGAGGTGGAGGAGAGCAAGAGGCTGAACGCAACCCAGTGCCAGTACGCCTGCAACGTCGCCTGCCCGATAGGCTACCTCATGGGCCACCAAGGCAAGCCAGAGGACGTCGTCAAGCCCCCGCCGGACGACGCCACCCCGGCCCCGCCGCCGCCCGCGGCTAAATCTGCCGCCGCCGCCGCCGGGAAAAACGGCAGGGATGTTCCAGCCCATTACGTCTGCCTCCTCGTCCAAGTCGCCTTTGCGACGCTGTGGTACTAGACAATGCCAGTGCATGCTCCGTATATGCATGATTGTACTACTACTTGTAATATATACTCAGGCACTCGCTCGATCGCTCGTAGGCGGCTGGAGTAGTTTCTAGCAATATTTTACCAGATTTGCGTCTTTGGTGAGTTTCATGTAACACCCTCTCTCCTATCATTTCTGCAATCATGTCTATTGTATGTCTTGGATTCCGGTTTTTCTTAAGGATTGAATATATGTTTAGCTTGGGACCTGTTTGGTTGCCGGCACCGTGGGAGATATGCCAGTAACTAAATATATGTTTAGCTTGGGACGTGTTAAGTTGCTGGCATGTCTCCCAACCAGACCCGTGGGGGACAAGGAGTAGTTATTTCAAACATACATGTGAAATTCACGATCTTATGCATGATGTTGCATTGTCCACATTGGAAAAAGAATGTGCTCTCGCGCCTGAAGAGCCAAGTCAGATAGAGTGGCTTTCAAATACAATTCGCCACTTGCTTTTGTCTTGTGAAAAAACAGAAGCTATTTTGGACGACTCTCTGCCAAGAAGATCTCTGGCTATCTAGACACTTCTATGTGATAACGGTCTGAAAGATCCTTTGCAGCATTGGTCAAATACAGCATATTGAAGGCATTACAGCTCTGTACATGGAGAAGGTCACCCTTGAAACCAAAGCATCTACATCTACCTTGATCTCTCAAGAAGAGCTATCAAAGCACTTCCTGAAGATATAAGCATTCTATACAACATGCAAACATGAAACATCTCTGGCTGCCACAAACTTTGTCGTTTTCCAGGGAAAATGAAGTATATTTTAGATGTTAACACCTGAATTGGCTATTTTCGTGTACCAAGAGCCATGGGAGCGCAAGGGTTCACACAGTTTCCCACGCGTGGTGAGAGACGCGCCATAAGTCCTGTAACCCTGCCCTCTCACTCTCCAATCTCAACTTCGTTGGCGGTTCCACCAGGGACAGAGCTGCTTCAGCTGACCCCAATGAATATGTGTAAAACCTACACCAATTGCTACTTACTCATGATTATTTATAGAGGCTGACCCCCTGTGTCATAGGGAGTAAATAGATATGACCCCATCGACATTTGTTGCTAGCTTCGTCCCTGGGTTCCACTCTTGTAGGCACAACCAATGTGCTGACACTATCATCGATGACAGGAAGATCTGGACGAACTTTGCTTCCTTTGTCGGCATGTGCTTCATCACCAGCATATCCTTCTCTCCATTCGCACGCGCTTCATCAACACATCCTCAATGGCAGTAAGGCCTCTAACTTAACTTAGGAAGAATTTACGATCCTAGATATGCACCGATATAGTATGACCAATATTTTGATTTTATTGTGCTTGTATTAGTTTGTTCGTTCTTTTGAAGCCATAATAGTGTGCATATGCATCTTTGGTTTGTTCAGTTTGGTGGTAGTTTGTTATCTAGTGTTTCATATGTACTCGATTTAGTGGAATTTGAATGTTTAGGGTTTTATATGCTCTCGATTTGAGGTAAATTTACTGTTTAGATTCGATTTGTTCCCGGTTTTGGGAGTTAGTGTTTACTGTTTTTCCTTCGTGCATGAGTTTGATGATTACTATCCTTAAGTTTTTGTTTTCTTCGGGTTGCTGATTAGTATGTTTAGGTCCGGTGATTAGTTTGTGAAGCATGCATAAGGTCAGAATTAAAACTTAAAACTTGCGAGGTAAACGAGTAGCTCGTGACTCGGTTCAAGCACGGTGTCTAATGAGTCGACCAAACGTAGTGCATAACATGGCACATGCCACGTTTCTCCTCAACCAGATCCTGGCGAGACACAAATGCAAATGGCCAAAATCAATGCGGGTAACCAAACATGCCCTATCACTATGTTGCACACATGTAAATAATGACCCCAAGTAACCAAACTCGTCATTTTTACTTGCCTAACACACCGTTGTTTTACTAATTTCACAGCTTTAAAATATAGGCCATAAAACGACGGTTATCCTAAACGGGCGCAGCCCCAGTGTAACCGCTTAGGACACGCAAACCCATGGAGCACGAGCATTCGCCATAGTTGGATACGCTAGGAGTAGAAATGATGATTTTTTTTTCAATCAAAGGGAGCATTTTCTTGCTCAGGGTTAGGCAAACATTCAAACAGGATACAGGTGGTGAGTTTGATGGACAAATTTGACCCCTTATTTGTTTGAGTGCATCTCCAACTATGGTGGCCAAATTTGACCGCTAATATGTTTGCTTTGGATGATCAAACATGTATCCAGTCATGTCCATAAAAAATGTCAAGGAAATATCAAGTGATTGGTGGAGATGGAGAGAAACACAAAAGTAAGTAAATAAATAGATAAACTGGTCCAGGATGGACCACATCCTATATTGCTCAGGATTGGACAATGCCTAGACATCTTTATTTCCACCCTATATATGGGCTGGTTATGGGGAATAAGGGGTCCGGTTGGGCGGCACTTTTTCTTCTCTCTCATGTCCGAGTTGTATGTCCCAATAAATAGGTAGAGTTTGAAGTGCTATCATGCCACAGCCTCCGTCCAGCATCAATGGTATTTGTTGCACGTAAGTGTGCACGTACATTTGCCTCTCTAAGAGCATCTCCACCAGCTGCCTCCAAATCGGTGTCCGGCACCCCCCAATTGAGGCCCAATTCGGGGTGTCGGGTCTGTGTCCGGTCAATGGGGGGGCTGCAGCCCACAACGGCGCACCCCAAAGCCCCCCCCCCCCCCCCCCCCCCCCAAACGACCTAATTTGGAGCACTAGATCGAATACCTCGCGGGCGCAAGGAACCGTCGCCGGTTCACCTTCGCGTCGCTTCGGAACATGGTGGTTCGGTGTGGACGTGCAACCGTCGCCGCGTCGCTTCGGGGTGGCGTTCGCACAGCTTCGTAGAAATGTAATCATCCTCGTCGGCCGCACGTCGCTCACATTCTCTCCGCGCACCACCGCCCACAACTCGCTCGCCATGTCGTTGCCTGAGAAGGAGGCCGTGGTGGCCATCGATCAGGCAGAGCAGCAGGGGGCCGTGGTGGTCGCCGATCAGGAGCAGGAGCAGGACGCCAAGACCGTTCAGGAGAAGTACGCCGAGGCCGATCAGGAGCAGGACGCCGAGCCCGCAAATCCATCACCCGTACACCCTGCTTTCTTACCGTGGGAACCTTGATCCCCGTGGCCATCCCGTGTGGCTGGTGCACATGCAGCATTGGCCGTCCCCCAGGCAGCAACACCGGAGTGACAGCCGGGAACTCCAGACGCGGCGTCGGCGGACGACGGGCCTGGAACACCGCCACCCAAGGCCGACTCAGATGACGACGAGTAGTGTTCTTAGTTTCTAGTTGTAATCGTATGTAATAATTGGATGCATGCATTAATAAAAGTCTCCAATAGTTGCGGCATGATGACGGTAAAGCACACGTCCGTTGGGAACCCCAAGAGGAAGGTATGAAGCAGTGCAGCAGCGAGTTTTTCCTCAGTATGAAACCAAGGTTATCGAACCGGCCAGTAGGAGCAAGAAATCACTTCTGAAGGTTTCCAACAGCGCCAGAAACAGTGCTGTTGAAGTGGAACCTGCACACAACACAATCAAACTACTTTGTCCCAACGAAACAGTGAGATTGTCAATCTCACCAGCTTGCTGAAAACAAAGAATTAAACGTATGGTGTGGAAAACAGTATTAAATTGCAGAGAATGAAATGGAACAATGTTTGCAGTTGGTTGTATTTATCAGTGTAAAAGAATGGACCGGGGTCCACAGTTCACTAGTGGTGTCTCTCCATAAAAGATAACTAACATGCTGGGTGAACAAATTACAGCTGGGCAATTGATGAATAGAGAGCGCATAACAATGCATATATATGACATGATGATTACTATGATATTTATGCGGGCATTACGATAAGATTCATAGACCGTTATCCAACAGCACATATGACTAATAATCCACCTCCAGCTTGTCATACCGAGTTCCCCGTTGGTATTAAGTTGCAAGCAACGAATAATTGCATTAAGTATTGTGCGTAATGTAAATAAATGCATTAGACTTAACAGACGTGCCCCTAAGCTAAGCATCGGTTATTTTATCCCTAGTGGCAACAACACATCCACAATCTTAGAAGTTGCTGTCACTCTCCCAGATTACCGGAGGCATGAACCCATTATCTAGCATAAATACTAACTCTTAGAGTTACAAGGATCTACTTGGCCAAAGCATCTACGAGTAACGGAAAGCATGCAAGATCATAAATAACATATAAGATAGATTGATAATCAACTTGACGTAGTATCAATATTCATCGGATCCCAGGAAACACAACATGTAGCGTTACAATAAGATGATCTTGATCATGTTAGGCAGCTCACAAGATCTAAACATGATAGCACAAAGTGGAGAGACTACCAACTAGCTACTGCCATGGACCCGTAGTCCAAAGATGAACTACTCACGCATCACTCCGGAGGCGGGCATGATGATATAGAGCCCTCCGGTGATGATTCCCCTCTCCGGCAGGGTGCCGGGAAGAGCTTCAGAACCCTCCCGAGCTAGGGTTGACGACGACGGCGTCTCTGGAACTTTTCCTGGATGGAGGCTCGGGTATCTAAGGTTTTCCCGAGGAAGTGAATATATAGGCGAAAGGGCGGCGGCTGGAGGCGCCCGTGGGCCCCACGCCACCCCACGGCGCGGGCAAGGGGGGCCGCGCCGGGCCCTGGCGTGGCCGACCCACGGCGCCCCTCCGTCTCCCCTCTGGACTCCGTGTGTATGTTGGAAAAATAGGGACTTCGGCTTTTGTTTCGTCCAATTCCGAGAATATTTCCAGAACAACTTTTCTGAAATACAAAAACAGCAGAAAACAGGAACTGGCACTGTGGCATCTTGTTAATAGGTTAGTCCCAGAAAATGCATAAAAATGCTATGAAGTGTATATAAAACATGTAATAATTGGTATAATATCAACATGGAACATCAGAAATTATAGATACGTTTGAGACGTATCAAGCATCCCAAGCTTAGTTCTACTCGTCCTCGAGTAGGTAAAACGATAAAAACAAAATAATTTCAGAGGTGACGTACTACCATCATAATCTTGATCAGAAACATGACCGTTATTTTAGACATTAGCTACTGCCACCTATGTTATGTGAAGCTCTTCCACCAAAAAAAGAATTCCACTCAACACGAGTAAAAGAGAGAATGCAAAAAAATAAAAGACAGAATCTGTCTAAATAGAATAGTCCGTAAAGACGAATTTTTTCGAGCCACTTATGTTGCACAGATCGAAAAACTCAAAACTAACGAAAGATGCATACGTATCTGAGGATTACGCACAACATTTTCAGATTTTTTCAATTTTTTTGGAATTTTTCAGAAGCAAAACGGTGAATAGCAGAAATCTGTTCCTGCGCAGAAATCCAAATCTAGCATCATCTTTATATTAGAGGCTCTACTTGACACAACAATGCAAGAAAATAAAGATACAAAGGCATTGCTACATAAGTAAACAGCACCTTGACTCAAAAATAAAAGAAAAATTACAGAAAGAAAATAACGGGTTGTCTCCCATAAGCGCTTTTCCTTAACGTCTTTCAGCTAGGCGCAGAAAGTAAGAATCAAGTGTTTCCAAGTGAAGAAGCATCAACAGAATAATTTTCTCTAACAATAGAATCAAAAGGTAGCTTCATCTTCTTTCTAGGGAAGTGTTCCATACCTTTCTTGAGTGGGAATTGGTATTTAATATTCCCCTCTCTCATATCAATAATAACACCAACAGTTCTAAGAAAAGGTCTTCCCAAAACAACAGGACAAGAAGCATTGCATTCAATATCCAAAACAACAAAATCAACGGGGACAAGGTTGTTGTTAACCATTATAAGAACATCATCAACTCTCCCCAAAGGTTTCTTTATAGTATTATCAGCAAGGTTAACATCCAAATAACAGTGTTCCAAAGGTGCTAAATCAAGCATATCATAAAGTTTCTTAGGCATAACAGAAATACTAGCACCAAGATCACATAAAGCATTGCAATCAAAATCATTCACCTTCATTTTAATGATGGGCTCCCAACCATCTTCTAACTTCCTAGTGATAGAAGCTTCATGTTTTCATTTCTCTTCCCTAACTTGCATGAGAGCATTGGTAATATGTTTAGTAAAAGCCATGTTTATAGGACTAGCATTAGGACTTCTGGCTAGATTTTGTAAGAACTTAATTATTTCAGAAATATTGCGACCATCAAAATCAAAATCATTATTATCAAAGGTAATGGGACCATTGTCTCCCATATTTTGAAAATTTTCAGCACTTTTATCGAGAACAATTTCAGTGTTATCAGGCAATTTTACACGTTTTGCAATAGAAGTAGAGACATTGTCAACACCAATTACTTTACCATTGATAGTAGGAGGCTTACTAGCATTTGAAGCTTCAGCATTGCTAGTGGTGGTAATAGTACAAACTCTAGCTATATTATTCTTTCTAGCAATTTCATCCTGTCTTTCCCACCTAGCATGCAACTCAGCTAGCATCCTAACATTGTTGTCAATTTTAACTTGTATGGCATTGAGAGTTTTGCTCTCTTTAACATCATGAGGCATAGTTTTAAATTTTAACAAATCAACATCAAGAGCAAGACTTTTAATTTAGAGGCAAGAACATCAATTTTCCCAAACTTTTCCTCAACAGATTTATTAAAAGCAGTGGTGGTAATAGTACACTCTTATTATTGTTGTAGGAATTACCATAAAAATTAACATAACCATTGCCACTGTTAGAAGGATAGGGCTTATAATTGTTGTTACCAAAATTATTCCTCTAAGCATTGTTGTTGAAGTTATTGTTTTTAACACTAGTACAGAACGACACATCGGATACCCCTCTATGGAAACGGCAGGTGTTAGGCGACAGAGAATCGCGATTTTAGCGTTGCGGACGAGGCCTGGCAGAGGCTGGTCCGTCAACATTGGTTACGGAGAATTTTATATCTCCGTTACCAAAAGTATTGGCAACGGTCATAAATTTGTCTCCGTTCCCAATATGTATCTCTATGGCTACGGTTGTTTATGTATATCCATTTGCGATGTGCTTGGGAAATTGTAGTTGTAATCTGGAAGCGCGCTTGTTCAATGCGGCTTAATTCACGAGGGATTGGAACCGCCTGATCGACGCTAATAAAATGTGACTGGAACCGCGCGAAGCCAGGCAGGTCCCGCATTCTCCCCTTCGTTCTCTCCCACATTATCTACCACACTAGCACAACCGCCATGGCGGAACCCTGGTGGCAGAACGAGGAAGTCCCGAGCGACGACGCGAGCGTGGAAGACCGTGGTGAAGTTCCATGGTGGGATCAAGACGGGCCGCCGGACTCGGACCCCGACGACTCGGACCCGCCATCTTCACGCTCTGTAGAAGACAACTCCGACGACTCGGACCCGCCGTCTTCACGCGAAGGAGAAGACGACTCCGAAGAGGATGAGTCGCCGGAGGAAGAGGAGCCGGAGGACCCGCCGGAGCCGTATTATTCTAGCCAGGAAGAATACGCATCCGATGACGAGGAGGCGTCGGAGGAGGCGCCAGAGGAGGAGGCATCGGAGGAGGCGCCGGAGGAGGAGGCGCCGGAGGAGGAGGCGCCTGAGGAAAAGGCAACCGGCAAGAAGCGACGCCGCGCCGCGGATGACAATGGCGCGGAGGCAGGGCGTAAGCAGAACAAGTAGAGTAGATAGTTAGTTCAATTACTCTATCGATCCTTTGTAAGTAGGCCCAGTGTGTCAGTGAAGAAATTAGAGGAAACGGTTGTTTATCGCCTCCGTTTGCGATGTTATTATATGCTATAAATGTGCCACTGCGGCAACCCTAACGCTCTCGCTCTCACTCTCACTCTCACTCCACTGTCATAGTGTGGCGGCGGCTCCAGACCTAACCTTATCTCGTAGATCTGAGCGGCGCGTCCGGCCGGCATCGCCGCCGTGCATCTTCCCCCAGCGGCGCGTCGGCGCATCTTCCCCCAGCGGCACGTCGTGAGCCGCCGCGCATCCCCCCAGCGGCGCGTCGTGAGCCGCCGCGCATCCCTCCCCAGCGGCTCGTCGGCGAGCCGCCGCTCATCTTCCCCGAGTATGTCGCCGACGCGGATCTACTGGTCTATTGCCGTGCATCTTCCCCGGGTATGTACCCGACTAGATCTTACATTTTGTTTAAAGTAGCACAGAAAACTTGTCTAGTATTTGAAGTCTAGTATTGTGTTCTGTCTAGTGCCGATGATGAATACACCCCTCGACACTAGATCTTACATTTTATTTAAAGTAGCATCTACCGATCTAGTATTGTAGTACTGTCTAGTATTGTAGTATTGTGTTCTGTCTAGTATTGTAGTACTGCCGATGATGAATACACCCCTCAACACTAGATCTTACAGTTTTTTTAAAGTAGCATATAAAACTTGTCTAGTATTTGAAGTCTAGTATTGTGTTGTGTTTGTTTTTAGTACTGCCGATGATGAATACATTACCTTCAACTTGTCTAGTATTTGAAGTCTAGTATTGTGTTGTGTTTGTTTTTAGTATTTGAAGTCTAATAGATTAATTTCAACCCTTTGTCAATGTGCTAATCCTCGTTATGGTTTTGTGTAGCTAGTGTATGAAGTAATAGTATATTTCGGCGACAATGCATAAAAATGGTGAGGCAATTGAAGGTAACATCACCTTCAAGTTCTGCCTCCAAATCGTTTCGATCGGACAGCAAGCACACGGATATAGGCGCTTAAGGTGTAAACTGTTTTCATCTTAAATTGTATTTATGTCATGTAGCATCATATTTGGCTCTTTTCTAACTAGACATCCATGTATTTTATATGCAGAAGCGCCATGCAGATCCAAACAAGCTTTAAAAGAGCTAAATACAAAGTGGGATCATATCCGTGAACCGTCGCTGTTGTGACGTTTCGCTGCACTGTTCAAAACACTTTTTTAATTAAGAGTGTCTTGGACAGTATGGCCGAAATGTCACAGCGGTGACGTTATTATATTTCGGCGACACCGTCCAAGATGGAGCAAGCCTCGCTACGAAGAATTTGGCAAGATTAATTTGCTAAGGAGGCATGCGAGCTCGGTGTGGTTTCTTGTCTTTAGTTTCTCCATCTATTTTGTGTATGTGTGTAGCAATTTGGCTGCAGATGTGATTTGGAGAAGCATGAAACCGCTACTCGAGTCTTTTGCTAGGTCGAATTCCGTTTTCGGCGCTTCGGAACTGAGGAAGAAGGTGGAGCTGGAGAAGAGTGGAGTGTCATAAAAGTTAAGTTTAGGGAGGCATGAGAATGATAGGATTAGCGAGGCATGTGTAACTCATCTTTTGATGCTATGTAATGATGACAATTCTTATATACGTTATGAATGGATTTGGTAGCAACTTTGTGCTTCTGCTGTGAGATTTTGAATGTAATTTGGCAACCGAATTGCTCCTGTAGGCTTCTGAAAGAAGCTCAATGCAAACGAGTAAAATAGAATCTCCGTTACTGATGCACCGATACATCGGAAACGGAGATGGGTCCGCAACCGTAGCCAACTTATGCCTCATCGGTGACGGTTTTTTTGCCTCCGTTACCGATGAAGGCCTTCACGTCAGTGACAGGGTCGTGGACACGGACCCTTTCTCCGTTGCCGAAGGGGTTTTTGGCCCGTTTCCGATGTGTCATTCTGTACTAGTGTAATGAAGTTCACATCAACATGCTCTTCTTGAGCAACCAAAGAAGCTAAAGGAACATTATTTGGATCAACATGCATTTTTCCATTTGCAAGCATAGACATAATAGTATCGATCTTATAACTCAAGGAAGAGGTTTCTTCAACAGAATTTACCTTCTCACCTTGTGGAGCTCTCTCAGTGTGCCATTCAGAAAATTTATCATCATATCATCAAGAAGCTTTGTTGCAGCACCCAAAGTGATGGACATAAAGGTACCTCCAGAGGCCGAATCCAATAGGTTCCTCGAAGAAAAATTTAATCCTGCATAAAAGGTTTGGATGATCATCCAAGCAGTCAGTCCATGGGTGGGACAATTCTTTACCAATGATTTCATTCTTTCCCAAGCTTGGGCAACATGCTCATTATCAAATTGTTTGAAGTTCATAATGCTACTTTTCAAAGATATAATCTTAGCAGGAGGATAATATTTTCCAATGAAAACATCTTTGCATTTAGTCCATGAATCAATACTATTTCTAGGCAAAGATAGCAACCATTCTTTAGCATGTCCTCTCAAAAAGAAAGGAAAAAGTTTCAGTTTAATAATATCACCATCTACTTCCTTTTACTTTTGCATCTCACAAAGTTCCACAAAATTATTAAGGTGAGCAGCAGCATCATCAGTACTAACACCATAGAATTGCTCTTTCATAACAAGATTTAAAAGTGCAGGTTTAATTTCATAGAATTCTGCTTTAGAAGCAGGTGGAGCAATAGGTGTGCTAATGAAATCATTGTTGTTTTTTCTAGTGAAGTCACACAACATGGTGTTCTCAGGAGTACTCATTTTAGCAAAATTAAAACAGAATAACAAAATAACAATTCGAATTAAGCAACTAATTTTTTGTGTTTTGGTTAAATAAAGCAAACAAGATAAAATAAAAATAAGCTAAGCAAGACAATAACAAAGTAAAGAGATTGGAAGTGATGATCCCGAAGAGCAAGTCTTGATGCCTGCACAAATAACGGGATTTAGGTTGAGACTCCAAGTGCAGAGTGTATAGTATAGTGGAAGACAATTTTCCCCACGAGGGGTGACTCGAGGGTTTAATATCGAACTCTCGGGGAATCTGCAGTGGTAGATTTATCTTCTTATCCTTCTTTTGGTTACCTACAAAACAAGGTTAGATGTTTTGGTCCTCAACCTCACCTGTGGTTGTCAAGCACAAGGTGTAAGAATGATATCAGGATAGTTATGCAATGCAAACAAGAAATAAATATGCAATGATGGTGGATGCAATGGTAAATGATATTTTTGGGTTTTTAAATGATGTATGCAAGATGAAAAGTATTTTTGTATTTTCGGATTTAATGATGGCTGAAAATATAAAAGTGGTATATGGTGTTGGAAAGGTGTTTCTTATGATTAAAAATGGACTGGGGTTCATGGTTTCACAAATGCACTTTCTCTTTATAAAGTGGTAGACAATGGAACACACAAAGTTAACATATGAGATTGCAATACAGGGTTTGATAACAAGTTACTTAGATATATGGGCATCACGTCCTAACATAGAGATCTTTTGGTTATTAACCTCTCTTATACTCCACCAAGATGCGAACTAAATCATAACACCTCAGTAATTAAGATAACTCAGAGTATAGCAATAAGTATCATGACATGAAGTGAAAATAAGAACATGCGAGATCTAGTCATGGAGTAGTGGCAATGGTCACACCCACATCTCCGGTAGCATGGTATTTTAGTTTATCCCTATTGAGGTAACAAAGTAAGGTAAAGATACCAAAGTGGATCGCAGAACTTTCTCTCACGTTCACTGCACTAGCCACCCCCCGTTACTCCAACTAATGCACACGTTCCCCCTCACACGCTCTCATAAACATGCTTGATCAAAACAAGTAGACAAGAACGGGGTACATAATATTCATCTATACTCATAACTGAAAGAAACATTGCAATCTCAAACATATATTAACTCATAAAGATCCACCATAAAGGTATTACAACGGTGACCGTAATCATGTTCAGCAGCTCATACGGTACTAATTAGTGAAGCTCAAGAGAGGAGAGATACATAAGTTACTTCCACAAACCCATAGTCCAGAGGTGGACTACTCCCTCTTCATCATGGAGACGGTGGCGAAGTCGATGGAGAAGGTGGAGACCACGCCGGCAGCGCCCCGCCGGAGTTTTCCCCCTCCAATCTGCAGCTCCTGATCTCCGTTTCGGTGTTTCTGTGTTTCTGCGGCGCTCCTTCCAGAGAACGATGGGGACCTTTTTTATAGGCGTTTTTAGGTCAAGACGAAGGCGGTGGAGCGAAGATCGACGGCAACGGAGCCACGAGGCCCAAACGGGTGGGTCCCACGCGGCCAAGTACTGTGGCCGCGTGGGCCATGCTCGTTTGGCCCTCGGGCCTCCGTTTGCTTGCTTCCTTTTTACGTAGTCCTTCTTCCTTCCAAATATTGACGCCCGTAAATTTCCAGGTGATTTCGTTGACGTTTGGGTCCCTGAAACATTAAAATACAAAAGTAGGGTTTTCTGCCTGTGCAGGGTTAATTCCAAATAAATGGAAAAACTATGAAGTATTCCCAAAATCATGATAAAACATTGATATAACCCTTATATGACGCAAATATGATTGGAATATAAGCAATTAAAGTGCAAAGTTCATGTATGCATTTTACATGCATCAGGAAGCGTGAAACTCCCCTTGCAGAAATCCTCTTGCTCCCCGGCAACGGCGCCAGAAAACAGGCTTGGTGACGGTAAAGCACACGTCCGTTGGGAACCCCAAGAGGAAGGTATGAAGCAGTGCAGCAGCGAGTTTTCCCTCAGTATGAAACCAAGGTTATCGAACCAGCAGGAGCAAGAAATCACTTCTGAATGTTTCCAACAGCGCCAGAAACAGTGCTGTTGAAGTGGAACCTGCACACAACACAATCAAACTACTTTGTCCCAACAAAACAGTGAGGTTGTCAATCTCACCGGCTTACTGAAAACAAAGAATTAAACGTATGGTGTGGAAAACAGTATTAAATTGCAGAGAATGAAAAGGAACAATGTTTGCAGTTGGTTGTATTTATCAGTGTAAAAGAATGGACCGGGGTCCACAGTTCACTAGTGGTGTCTCTCCAATAAAGATAACTAACATGTTGGGTGAACAAATTACAGCAGGGCAATTGATGAATAGAGAGCGCATAACAATGCATATATATGACATGATGATTACTATGATATTTATGCGTGCATTACGACAAGATTCATAGACCGTTATCCAACAGCACCTATGACTAATAATCCACCTCCAGATTGTCATACCGAGTTCCCCGTTGGTATTTAGTTGCAAGCAACGGATAATTGCATTAAGTATTGTGCGTAATGTAAACAAATGCATTAGACTTAACACACGTGCCCCTAAGCTAAGCATGGTTATTTATCCCTAGTGGCAACAACACATCCACAATCTTAAAAGTTGTTGTCACTCTCCCAGATTACCGGAGGCATGAACCCACTATCTAGTATAAATACTAACTCTTAGAGTTACAAGCATCTACTTGGCCAAAACATCTACGAGTAACGAAAAGCATGCGAGATCATAAATAACATATAAAATAGATTGATAATCAACTTGACATAGTATCATTCATCGGATCCCAGCAAACACAACATGTAGCATTACAATAAGATGATCTTGATCATGTTAGGCAGCTCACAATATCTAAACATGATAGCACAAAGTGGAGAGACTACCAACTAGCTACTGCCATGGACCCGTAGTCCAAAGATGAACTACTCACGCATCACTCCAGAGGCGGGCATGATGATGTAGAGCCCTCCGGTGATGATTCCCCTCTCCGGCAGGGTGCCGGGAAGAGCTTCAAAACCCTCCCGAGTTAGGGTTGACGACGACAGCGTCTCTGGAACTTTTCGTGGATGGAGGCTCGGGTATTTAGGGTTTTCCCGAGGAAGTGAAAATATAGGCGAAAGGGCGGCGGCTGGAGGCGCCCGTGGGCCCCACGCCATCCCATGGCGGGGGCAAGGGTGGCCGCGCCGGGCCCTGGCGTGGCTGGCCCACGGCGCCCCTCAGTCTCCACTCTGGACTCCGTGTGTATGTTGGAAAAATAGGGACTTCGGCTTTTGTTTCGTCCAATTCCGAGAATATTTCCAGAACAAATTTTCTGAAATACAAAAACAGCAGAAAACAGGAACTTGCATTGTGGCATATTGTTAATAGGTAGTCCCAGAAAATGCATAAAAATGATATGAAGTGTATATAAAATATGTAATAACTAGCTGGGTGGCCCGCGCATTTGCGCGGCTAGCATATCTATTTGATTTTATATCTTTGCTATCACATTATTTTAAATTTAGAAAATATTATCCGATATATACAAATTTAAAACTTCAAGAACATTTCATAAGTTTTCAAACAGTAAGCTAATTTCAAGTTTGAATATGTCGTATAGAATTTTTTCTTCGTTTTTTTCTCAAATTCACATAAGTTAGCCATGGCTTATAGTTTCACTTTGTTTTGTTTTTATTATGTCATTAGGTCCAACAATATATTTAACGTTGCATGTTTTAAGTTTTTCTCACTCCTCCTCTTTTCTTTACAATTGAGAATTTGGAATTATTATTTTTTGTTTAAGTCACCTGTAGCCTATTTGTTGAATTGACATTTTCTGAAATACGTCTTTTTCCAATTTTCCATTAAGTTAGTTGTATTTGATCTATCCATTTAGCGTTTGTACATCACGTTCCACAATCCTAACAAATACGCAGCATTTCCAGTAATAAAAAAAGTGGAGCATGAAAGTAAAATCCTCTTTCTCTTCTCTACCAGGACTGTACCCAATCCAATGACCGAACCAAAGAGAATCCCATTTCTCCTGTATTTCAGGTCATGCTAACACCTACATCTAATTTTTTGATAGAAATGAAGAAATTTAAAATCATAAGAAAAATATTCTGTAAGTGTACATAATCAAATAAAGTGCATATGGGATAAGATATCATGAATAATGTGATCATGTATTGGTCAAATTACTATGCTGAGGCACTTTCCAAAGCTTCTTTCAGTTTCAAAGAAAACAGAAGTGTATGTAACAAAGAGGACAGATTCATAAGAGGCAAGATGCAAATATGTTTCTGAAATTTGAAAATAAAATGTGAATAATTAGCATATGCGATGAAAATTGAGACATCTTACAACTCCACAATTTCAAAATAAGATGTGAAATAATTCCAGAATTAACTTCACTTCTTATAACAATGGGACATCATATCAATAATAACAAAAAATGTACATCTAGAGCATACATTTTTAGTAACCACTAACCTGCAAAATCAAGCTGCGTAGTGAGCTTTACTCCACGAATGCAACATAAAAATTGCAGACTTACACTATTCTATAAATTATGTATATTACCTTTTATTTACAACTGATTGCTGACCAAGGGCTTAAGCCTTCAGCTGAAAATCAGAGCTAGAAGTAAAAAAATGCAACCTTCTTCCCTACAAAATTAATTCCTACGTGAGAATGTGCACCATGGAACAGAGATGACCTCATTCTTGTAGAGTCCCCACTGCGCAGTCATCCTAATTAAATACGATTTAAAAAATTCATTGATGGGGAGAAAACATCAGGTTTTCTGTGTTTGCTATTTGCTGCATTTGCTGGCATCCAAGTGTTGATCATATTAACAAATCAAGGGAAAATTATAGGCTGCATGCTCTTATAACTCGGGGTCCAACTATTTATAACTTCCTCCTACTCTATATCTCATCGTAACAATGCCTATCTTGATAACAATTTCAGAATGAAAACATAGACATAACCTTCCGAAAGAATGTTCAGCCCATAAACCTGTTGAGTTAATCTCTTATATCATTTTCATGTGCTAATCAATCGATTATAAGTGTCAATAGATGGAATAATGGTTTGCATGTATATATCAGCATACTATAGAAACTGATAAGAAAGAGCGCACCACCTCAATCGTTAACTTGCACTTCTTTTAATGCAAATTTGGCACCAGCCTCTCCATCAATAAAAAAATTCATGTCAATAACAGCTCCTGAAATCTGAAAGGTACATACTGCATCTAAAAATCATAGTTTTTTTTTCTATTTTTCAATAACAAATTATGAACCTTAGCGATCAGTGCATGCACAGAAATACATATCACATATGCTTGCCATTCCTCAACTTGATGCTCACATGCTGTTTCTTCTGATTTCACACTGTTCTATATCTGAAAGACATCATTAGGAATTAGTGGGCTCCTCTAATTTCTGCAACGTAAAGGATGCAATGCAGGTGCCTAAATTCTCATGTAAATCCACCTTACATCTCTGGTACAACATAAGAAGAATTTTTTTGCTAGGTATTTCATCGAGCACCTAAAGAAACAAATAAGAGTAAAACATGAGAACACAACTCCATGCAATCAACTCCTAAAGGGAAGTACGTCGTGGATGATGAGTCCAGCCGTTAGAAAGGAATTAACCATCACAAATAATTATGCAATGTACTAAACTGATCTAGAAGCCATACCACCTGTAAACCAAAGAACCGGTTCCATGAATGGTTGATTAGAAGATACCTTAAAACTACTGTATTACTACAATGCATCCTTTTCCAGGTCAAGAGGAGCACTCGGATCTGAAACAGGACTACAGGATTAAGTATACATTGCTTGCCTAAACTATTGTTATACTTCCAATCAATGTTGCTTCATGCATATTTGGAAAGATACAAAAAAAAAAATGAAAAATGTTTGTTGCGACATGTGTAGCTAAGCACCTCCCTAGCTTATTCTTGCCTGCAAAACCAACTAAAAAATAAATTCAGTTAGAGCTGGCCATGGACATTCACTAATCAATTATAAGATTATGTGAGTGTACCGAGTAAAAGTACTTGGCCGTAAGCTCAGTTTACCTAAAACCTGAACCGGTTCCATGAATGGTTGATTAGAAGATACCTTAGAACTATTGTATTACTACAATGCAACCTTTTCCAGGTCAAGAGAGGAGCACTCGGGTCTGAAACAGGACTACAGGATTGAGTATGCATTGCTTGCCTAAACTATTGTTATACTTCCAATCAATGTTGCTTCATGCATATTTGGAAAGAAACAAAAAAAATGAAAAATGCTTGTTGCGACATGTGTAGTTAAGCACCTCCCTAGCTTATTCTTGCCTGCAAAACCAACTAAAAAATAAATTCAGTTAGAGCTGGCCATGGACATTCACTAATCAATTATAAGATTATGTCAGTGTACCGAGTAAAAGTACCTGGCCGTAAGCTCAGTTTACCTGAAACCTGAACTCAGGTTATACCTTCAATCAATATTGCTTCATATATATTTGGGACAAAAATAATACACAGTAGACAGCACAGTAGTATGTGCATGGCCGTCTCATTTGTGTTTTCGTTCAGTTCAAAGTAAAGACGAAAAAAACAAATGCCACGATCTCTTTTCTTCAATGGTCCAAATCTTGCCTCCTGTTCTTGTGGAGTTTCGACCTGAGCCTAAAAGACAAATACAGAAAAGTTTCAATCCATGAATCCATGAACTAATTAAACAACAAATCCAAACACCTTGGAGCACCACCATGCGTGAATAGAGCCCTATAACGAACGCCTTTGTGGTGTCCGCCTGCTACCCAAGCAGATGTTCTCCATGGCCACGCATGTGAAGTAATTCCTGAATTCAAGAAGCGGAATAGGCGGCTACATGCTCCTGTAGGAGAAATCCTGGTGATGCGTGTACTGCATCTATGTTATGTCGGCCAGAACCGCATTGCTGGAGTTCGTCGCGGACCGGAGTTTGCTCGCTGGAGTTCGTCGCGGACAGGTTGCTGTAAGAGGATGATTATTCTCGTCCATTATGCTCCTGGCCTGTTTCATCGTCGTGTTGTTCTGCCGTGTCGTCGCCCTCCAGACTTCCGCGGATTGGTACCAGTTCACATGGGTGGCAGCGTCAATTGGATTGTTCAGGTGAAACATCAAACAGAAGAATCTATGTACGAATATTCACTGCTACGTTGATGAAAGAAAGCCCAAGATTAAAGACTTAGTATTGATATCTCACCGTTGCTTCATTAGGTTTTTGCCTCCGCATGGCATACGTGGTGATTGCTGGCTTCTTCAACCGGCGATGCCTCGAGTCCTCGACTACATGTCGCTCCGAAGTATGAGGGACTACGCATCCGGCAGCCGGACATCGAGCAGGTCCCTGTTTTTGAACGTGTATCACACGATGCCTCAGTTGACATAGAGTCGAGAACGCCGGCGATCTTGCTGGGCGAGGCACTGAGGCAGCCAAAGGCTTCGTCTCGCAGCGGAGGGCTGGCGGAAAATCCTTGGTGTCGATTAGTCGTGACGCAGCAATTTCAGTCAGATGCCTATCGCGTGTGGCCCTGGCTATTAATAGTTTTCCTCTCCTTTTGTGATTGGATAAGGACTCTCTTATTTCCACGGTGACTTTCCATTGATTTTAGACGTGGAGAACATGGACACCGCACCGGCCGGATGTTACGAAATACAAATGTTAGCCGTTGTTTCAGATTTGGTCATGTCTAGCTAATCTCCACCGTTTATTGTCCTGTGTTTTAATTATATAATAGATTGGTATAATATCAACATGGAACATCAGAAATTATAGATACGTTTGAGACGTATCACGGTTACCAAATTGTTCAAGCGCGCCGGATTAACAAGTATCAACTCCCGGCCAAGACATAGTTTCAACCGCGCGGGAGAACAAATCTCCAATGTCGGCCATCAAAATAGTTCGACCGCGCCGGAGAACTAGTCTCCAATATCGGCCATCAAAAGGGAGCCCCCCGACGCAATGGTGCATGTCGATCAAGCGTCGACTTCCTTGTCCTCGGCCTCCTCACCATCCTCTTCGGATTCCTCGAGCGCAGCCGCCTCGGCCGCCGCCTTCTCAGCCTGAATGCGCCTCCGTTCAGACACGAAGTAGGCCTTCTGGTTGGGGCTCATGTCGCTCGTGTTGGTGGCCATGAACATACGCTCCTCCTTCTTCGCATGGCCTGGAGCTTGGTCTTTTGCATCTCGATGAAGGTGTCCCACTTTTTTCAGCCGTGTCGAAAAGCTTCTTTTTCTGGGCACTCGACGCGGCCACCTCGTTGTGGTAGAGCTGCACCGACTCTTGGATGTTGCACGAGGAGGCCGTCGTCTTCTTGCCAGCCCTGGCGGCCGCCTTGCGCGCCTTGACTCCCATCGTTGAACGATCCGCGCTGGCGGCCGGCAGCTTTCTTTCTTATCCCTCGGCCACATCCTTGCAATGAGTATTCCATTTCGGGCAGTCGCGAAGCGCCTCCCAACAATGCATTAACTTGTATGGCTTCTTACGATCCATCGCCAAGTCGATGTACATGTAGCCGGCATCGCTCAACTGTGAAAACAAACACAACTCAAATATGTTTGTAAACATGGCCGGTTACAAATAAGACGCAAGTTAAGATGACCGGTTTATTTTGTCTTGGTCATTCTTGCCACTCTCATCTCTATGCAATATTTGCTCATGGTAACCATGGAACTTACTAGTGAGCGTCGAGATGACGCCCCCGCCGGCTTTCAACCGACTTCGCATTGCGACCGGGCAACAAATTATGAGGTGGATAGGCCCTTCTTTCGGTGTAGTCCTTATGTATGCGTAGCCAATACGCATCCCTCTTTTGGTTGGCGTCGGTCGTGCCGTTCATGCTCACGGCCATCCACGACACACACAACAACACGTCCTCCTTGTCGCTCCAAGTCCGGCCTCGGTAACCTGCCTTCTTGCCGCCATCCTCTTCCTCTTTGCCTTCCCCCTCTTCGCCTTGGTCACCCTCCCTTCTTCGCCCTGGCCTTGGTCGCGCTCCCCTTCTTCGCCTTGGCCGAACTGATCGGCGTCGGCGCCTCCGTAGGCACCACCGGCGATCAGTTCAGCCATCGCATTGGCGCCAGCATCCTACACCACAAAAATGGTCGTCCCCCGTATTGCAATAAGTGTACAAATAACAATTTGCATCTGGCCACCGGCAATAAGTGCACACAATAACCATTTGCATCTGGCCGTCGGCAATAAGTGCGCACAACAACAATCGGCTGGCCAACACAATAAATGAGTGGATCAGCAAGATAAATACCACGCACCTCGCCGAGTGGGTCGGCCGCGTCGGTGCCTTCATGCCCGAAGAGGTGGCCACGCGAAGCGGTCGCGTTGCCGCTTTTGGATGTCGTCGCCACATAGCCGGCGAGTCGGCGAACAACAACGGCGCCTCGTTCAGATCGATGGACGGCTCGTCCGGGGAGAATGGTAGCTGTCGGGAGGCCACCCCGGGTAGGGTCAAGGCTTGGCATAAGTTGAGTTTAAAGATATGCCAAGGTACGGAAAGGGCCGACCTGTCTTGGCCCAGAGGGGTCCGAGGTATCCCGTTGGCATGGGCCGAGGTTCATAATCCGAGCTATGATCAGCCGACCTAACTACCCGGTGCTATGATTTGTATTGTGAGTGCAGGAGAAGCTATTTGAAGGAAGTAAGGTCCGACCTGGTAAAGATCTTAAGCGCAAGACCCGAGGTAAGGAGCCTGACACATCCGTGCCGGGCTAATCATGGCAAGAAGCCGTGAGTCAAAGACAAGTCACGGAGTAGCACGTCTCTCGCTGACCACGCGAGGAGGCTACGAGGTAGCTGCTGTCTCTGTCACTTCCCGCCTGACACGGGACTGTCACGGAGCGGCGGGGTGCACGTCTCTGACAGCTGTACTGAGTGAGGCTTGGTAGCTCAGCCAGGGTATGTTAAAGCTTATGGTGAGCTCTAGCAGGCCATCCTGCCACGACCAAAGCAGAGGCGGACATGTTCAGGAGTCAATGGGGCACAACGACAAAACCGCTCTGTGTAGCTTCCACCTGACAGGAGTACGATGATCATGGCAACTCAACGGTAACTCATCCATGCGATCCGAGAGAGAGAGAGGGATCAATCAAGAGAGGAACCTCGGAATCCCCGGAGACACCTCGGATCAAGCTCGGAGTTCCTTTTTCCCCCTTGTAGCTTCATCTTCTACCTCAAGTTCTCACCATTGTATCATCATACAGCTCGAGGAGCAGCTTGTACTTGTCACCTTGAGCTATACACCAAGTAGGATAGTGCTGCAGTAGGGGTGTTACCTCCACAAGAGGGCCCCGAAGCAGGGTACATCGTGGTGTGCTTTGTGTTCTTGGTTTCTTGGTTTCTAGTTCATGTTCTTGCGGTTTCTTGCGTGTTCTTGCTTGTGCACTTCTTGAGTGCATAAACCCTCCCCGGATTCCCCCAACGACCATTCGGCCCCATCTTAGCCATACCTATGGCATCTGCCGTGATCCCACCACGACAGTTGGCGCCCACCGTGGGGCAGATTGAGGCGTTGGAGGGAGTTTACATCCGGACGGGCTCAGGCGAGCGTGTTCTTTCCGGGCTTATCGCCAAGATCGGTGAGTTCACCTTCATCAGCGACAATGCGGGGTGTTTCGCCGGCAAGCCCTTCCCCGAGCATGGCTTCACCATGATGCTTGGCAGCTTCGTCACCTATGTTGCTGTCGAGGTTGTTCGCGAGTACCCGGAGCAGGTGCTCGTGGACGACGAAACTCCTCTCCTTGCGGCTCTAGGTCGGCGTATCACTCGCCCCGAGAGCTGCGTGGAGGTGATGATGACCGGTCCGGTTGATGCCGCTGGCAAAGGAGATGCCAGCAAATCCAAGCCGGCCGAGGTTGCTAAGGTGAGATCTGCAAAGCCCAGGCTAGAGAAAGAGTTGCCTGGTACCCCCGAGGTGCAGGGCCGAGGTGCGACCCTAGTAGAATAGCGGAGACACTGGCAGACCCAGTAAATCCAGGAGTGGATGTAGTAGTGACTGTGGCCGAGCTAGAGGCAAAGCGTGTCCTGTTGCAAAAGGAGGCTGTAGCAATGATGACAGCTAGAGATGAGTTCAATAGAGATATGCGTGAGTACAATGCAGCGAATGGCTTCACCCCGGTAGCAGCTGATACAAATAGGGGAGCCGAGGTGCGGCAGAGAGGCAAGGGGCTCAATGATGAGATGAACAGGGAGGCTCGACCTACCACCTCGGCTAGGAGTGAGAGTCGCGTGTCGACTGGAAGGCCGGTATATAGTTCCCCTGCTAAGAACCTCAGAGCTGCCGAGGCAGGCAGGGCCGAGCTATCCGGGTTGACTGGAGATGCATGGCGTGCGCAGCAGAAGCGAGTCAATGAATTAGTGTATGTAGCTAACCAGCAGAATGAGGCTCTCCGCAGAGCATATGCCGGGGCTGGTGATTCGCAGATGGTTTATTCAGCTAGGCCAGTTAGTCAGGTGTCCAAGGGGCAAGCCTCGTCTCCACTCGTCGGAGGAGCCGATCGAGCCCGGAGTGTCACCTCGGGTCAGAACAAGCAGCTGCAGATGCAGATGTATGATCCGGTGTTAGCAGCAAAGCAGAAGGTGGGCCAGGGCAATGCTAGCCGAGCTAAGGGAAACCCCGGCCAAGGTAATGCAAGCCGAGCTAAGGGTAACTCCGGTCAGGGAAATCAGAATGGCGGGCAAGCAGCGTCGGCTGGCCGAGGTAAACCACCTCCGCCCCCGAGGCATCAGCAACAACCCCGGCCGCAGGAGCAATATCAGCGAGAGCCGGAGTATGTTCAGCAACCTCAGAACGTCGGTCAAGGCGATGACCGATATGATGATGGAGACTCGGCCATGGCGCGAGCCGGATACCACAGAGTGGATGGGGCGTTGGGACCTCGGATAGGAGCTCGGATGTTAGCTCCGGCGATGTTCGTAACAAGCTGGATAGAATCTACTTGTCCGAGCAGTTGGAGGAGGAAGGCCCTCCTGGTCCGGCGTGTTTCGGACCTCGGATCATGAGGAGCCACCACCGCCAGTATCTCAGTTCCAGTTAGGTCGGAACACCAAGCCATACAACGGGAGCACCAAGCCGCAAGATTGGCTGACAGATTATGTATCCTCGGTGCACATAGCGGGGGGCAATCGCCGATGGGCGGTCCGGTATCTCCCGCACATGTTGGAAGGTCCAGCTCGGATCTGGCTGAATAATTTGCCGGAGTATAGTATCAACTCCTGGATAGACTTGGAGCTGGCGTTTAACAGCAACTTTGCTAGTACATACAAGAGGCCAAACCGACCTCAGCTCCTGGCAGCATGTAAGCAAGATGATCATGAAACTGACCGAGATTCTTAACTCGGTGGAGCAATGTTCGGAATTCCTGTGAAGGAGTTGTAGAGGCACAGGCCATTTCCTGGTTTGCAGATGGTTGCCGACATGGCAGCATGCTGTGGCAGAGGCTCCAAAGAGATATGCCGAAATCTAGCAGAGACAATCCGGATTGCAGATTCTTATGCTCTTGGTGATCCGATGCAGCCAGCAGCAGAGGCAGTGGCACGTAACAGAAGGAGGGAGCCAATAAACAACCGGCTCGGACCAAGGTGTAATGACCGCCAAGAGTTCGGACACAAGAGGAGGGAGCCGGACTATTCATACACCTCGAACCAAGTTGCAGCGGTGAACCCGGATCAGCCCGGAGCTGGAGGTGTCCAGAGGCCGAAAATCAATGGTCCGGCATTTAGTCCGAACCCGGAGCCACCCTTGACTTATGAATCGATGTTAGATGGTCCTTGCCGTTACCATACGACCGACCCGCGCAAGCCAGCCAACCATTCAACCCGGCAGTGCAGCTGGAACCACAGAATCAGAGAAGAAGGGGCGAAGGCCGGAGGAAACAGAGGAGGACCACCTCAGAGATTTCAGCCGAGGCCACCCGAATCTGTCCGGAGCAAATGTTACCCCGATAACCACTGCACCTCCTCCGAGGCCTGCAGCAGCAAGGCCCGTGAATGTTGTGAATGTCCGAGGTAATAACAACAATATGGTGCCGGACCAAGTCAGCAGTATGAATACCCCGGAAATGACTATAGAGAGGCTCATGCGAGCTATGTGGTCTTTGTGACCGAGCCAACTGACAAGAAGAGTGTGCAGAGGCGTGCCATGGAGGTGAATGCAGTAATGCCGGTGGTGCCGACCTATATGAACTGGTCTGAGCAGGAGATCACTTGGAGCAGGAAAGATACACCTCGGATCATGCCGAGCCCTGGAAAGTATGCCCTGGTGGTAGATCCGACGTTGTGTGGGCCTACAACAATGTGAGGTTCACCCGAGTTCTGGTGGACAATGGCAGTGCCATCAACATCATGTACCGAGACACAATGGTGAAATTGGGCATATCGCCAAATCAGTTGATGCCGAGCAGTTGTACTTTTCATGGGATTGTGCCTGGCGTTTCCTGTGCACCCATGGGCAAGATATGGGTGGATGTAGCATTTGGAACCAAGGATAACTGCCGAGTTGAGAGTATCGAGTTCGAGGTGGTGGACTTGGAGAGTGCATACCATGCATTGCTTGGAAGGCCGGCTCTGGCCAAGTTCATGATTTCCACCCATGTTGCATACCTGAAGATGAAAATGCCGGGGCCTAATGGGATCATATCCATCTCGGGTGACTACAAGCGAGCCATTCAGTGTGCCTCGGCGGGGTCTAATCTGGCCGAATCTTTGGTGATCGCAGCTGAGAAGAAGAAGCTGCATCAAGTGGTGGCAATGGCGCAGTCAACACAGCTCGGCATGTCCGGACTGATGAGCCCGGACTCAACTGCAGCATTCGAGGTGCCCAAGGAGACCAAGAAGATCCCCATTGACCCGGAGCACCCGGAGCGCATGGCCCTCATTGGGACCGGGCTGGGCGAGAAATAGGAAAGCGAGCTCTGTCACTTCCTCCGTGAGAATCGGGATATCTTTGCATGGTCGGCTAAGGACCTGCCTGGTGTTCCGAGGGAGTTGGCAGAGCACTCTTTATTTGTCAGGCCGGAGGTGAAACCGGTGAGGCAACCGACCCGTCGTCTCTCAGACGACCGAAGACAAGTGGTGCTGGACGAGCTGGCTAAGTTGCTTGCAGCCGGGTTCATTATGGAGGTGCTGCATCCGGACTGGATATCCAATCCGGTCTTGGTGGAAAAGAAGAAAGACGAGCCAGCCGTGGTCAAGGTGTGGCGCATGTGCATTGACTTCACTAACCTCAACAAGGCGTGCCCTAAGATCCATTTCCATTACCTCGGATTGATCAAGTGATCGATTCCACTGCTGGTTGTGAACTGTTGTCTTTTATCGATGCGTACTCTGGTTTTCACCAGATACCACTGAACCCGAAGGATCAAATAAAGACTGCTTTTATTACCCCGTATGGGGCGTATTGCTATCGTGTCATGTGTTTTGGTCTGAGGAATGCCGGGGCAACTTATCAGAGGTGTATGCAGAAATGCCTGCACTCTCAAATGGGCAAAAATGTGCAAGTGTATGTCGATGATATCGTCATCAAAACTAAGGAGAAACGTACTCTCCTCGAGGATCTCGAGGAGACATTTGTGAATTTGAGAAAATATCGGTTGAAACTTAACCCGGACAAGTGCACCTTTGGTGTCCCGGCTGGAAAGTTGCTTGGATTCCTGGTGTCGAGCCGAGGTATCGAGGTTAACCCGGCCAAGATCCGAGCTATTGAAACATGAAATTACCGAAGTGTTTGAAAGATGTGCAGAAATTCACAGGGTGCTAGCCTCGTTGAGCCGATTTGTAGTCGGCTGGGAGAAAAAGCCTTACCTTTGTACCAGCTCATGAAGAAAAGTACCGGGTTTACATGGACCCCGCAGGCCGACGTGGCGTTCAATGAGCTGAAAAAGATGTTGTCCACCGCTCCGGTGTTGGCGTCACCATTGCACAATGAGCCGATGTTACTTTACATTGCGGCCACAAACCGAGTTGTAAGTGTGGCAGTGGTGGTGGAGCGCGAAGAAGGTGGCAGGTCGGTGCAGAGACCGGTGTATTACTTGAGCGAGGTGATCTCTACCTCGAAGCAGAATTACCCTCACTACCAGAAGATGACGTATGGTGTCTACCTGGCGGTCAAGAAGTTGAAGCATTATTTCCAGGAGCATCCCATGACGGTGGTGTGCGAAGCTCCAATCTCGGAGATCATCGGGTGCAAAGATGCAACTGGCCGAGTTGCCAAATGGGCGATTGAGGTGTCTCCATATGCACCACATTATGAGAGAAGAGATGCAATTAAATCCCAGGCGCTGCCGGACTTCTTTTGTGATTGGGCCGAGATGCAGTATGAGCCACCCAGGCCGGACTATAATTATTGGAAGATGCATTTTGATGGGTCCAAGACAAAGATCGGGCTGGGGGCGGAATAGTCCTCACCTCACCGAAGCGAGATCAGCTAAATATGTGCTGCAGATTCATTTCTCGGCATCAAACAATGTGGCGGAGTATGAGGCCTTAATCCATGGACTCAATGTGGCGAAGGAGATCGGTATCCGGCGTATGGAATGCTTCGGCGATTCCGACCTGGTGGTGCAACAATCTTCTGGAACTTGGGATGCTCTGGATGCCAACATGGCGTTATATCGGTTCCATGTGCAAAAGATATCCGGGTTCTTTGAAGGGTGTGAATACAGCATATACCTCGGACAGAAAATAATGCTGCCGACGTGTTGTCAAAGCTCGGTTCATCTAAAGAGGCAGTACCACCTGGAGTAGCCCTGAATCACTTGAGAACTCCTTCAATCAAACCTTCTCCTGAATCCGAATCTATTTTCATCCCGGCGGAGCAAGAGTCCGGACCTGTTCCAATGGAGGTAGACGTCGGATGCGTCTGGTCGGACCCGGGGACTGCGTGGCAGAACTCGGGGACTGCGCACCGAATCTCGGGGACTGCTCGTCAGACTCGGGGACTGGTCGCAGGATGGTGGAGGAAATAATGGAGGAGATTATGGTGGCCGAACCAATGGAGGTGGACGAGAAACTTTTTCCTTTGCACCCAGTGCCGGAGTGGGCGGAGCAGATCATGAAGTTCATAACAGAGGGAAGCTTGCCAAGTGACACAACCGAGGCTAGGAGAATCCAAAGGAGGGCAAAGGCGTACACCATCATCAACAAGGAGCTCTATAAAAGAAGCGTAACCGAGGTGTTGCAACGTGTGTCGAGCCAGCTGAAGGCAAGGAGATGCTTTTGGAGATCCACCAAGGAGAGTGTGGACATCATTGCAGCACAAGAGCTCTAGTGGCCAAGGTGTTCAGCATGGGTTCTATTGGCCCACTGCTCTTGCTGATGCAGAGGACATAGTCCGGAGATGTGAAGGATGCCAAAGGTTTGCCAAGCAAACGCATATGCCAGCCTCGGCGCTCAAAACAATTCCTATCACTTGGCCGTTTGCGGTATGGTGTTTGGATATGGTGGGAGAGTTCAAACCAGCCCGAGGTAACATGACGCACATACTGGTGATGGTGGACAAGTTCACCAATGGATCGAGGTGAAACCAATCCGGAAGTTGGATGGTCATTCAGCAGTGACTTTTTGAAGGAATCATTCTGCGATATGGGTACCCCCATAGCATTATCTCGGACAACGGCACGAACTTTGCTGTTGGAGAATTTGCTCGGTTTTGCATGAACAAGGGAATCCGGCTGGACATAGCCTCGGTGGCACATCCGGAGTCTAATGGACAAGTGGAAAGATCAAATGCTCTAGTGTTGGCCGGCATCAAGGCTCGGCTCATTGAACCACTGCTGAAAACGCCGGGGTGTTGGATAGATGAGATACCAGCAGTACTGTGGGGTCTAAGGACCACCAAATCGATCAACTGGCTATACGCCATTTTTTATGGTCTATGGGGCAGAAGCTATGCTACCCACTGACATCGAATATGATGCGCCCAGAGTGGCAATGTACACTGAAGCCGAGGCAAAAGAGGCTCGGGAGGATGCAGTAGATCTGCTTGAGGAAGCTAGAGAATTGGCCTCATCTCGGTCAGCAATATACCAACAAGGTCTCCGACGTTATCATAGCCGGAATGTCAACCCTCGTGTGTTTCACGAGGGAGATTTGGTGCTGAGGCTGGTGCAGCGCAGAAAGGTCGGCACAAGTTGTCACCTCCATGGGAGGGACCGTTCATTGTGAGCCGAGCTCTGCTCAATGATTCGTACTATCTTATAGATGCGCAGGAACCAAGGAAAGATGGGCTGGACAACCCCGGATCAGAGGTCAAGCGACCATGGAATGTAGCTCTACTCCGACCTTTCTACTCATGAAGGGCGCAATGTATGTACCTCGGTTAATCCTTAATGAAATGTCGGCACTCCGAGGTTGAAGCTCGGGGACTGCCTCGCTCATGTGCTTGTGTTTTATTTCTGTTTGTCAATTTCGTTCATATGCCGAACTGTTTTGAACCTCGTCTCAAACTTCAAGTAATGTATGCTGTGTAACTAATCTTGTGACTCGACTGACGAACGCCGAAATGGTAGTCAAGAGCAAAGATGAAAAAACGTGGGAAACATGAAAATGGACTCGGGGACTCGGTCCAAAAATATAGTTCGGCATGTGTCGTTTACTAACCCCTGTCTTTACCTTTCATTTATGTCGGATGATTTTGAAACACACCTCGGCATTTGCTAAGTACTGTATGCTATAAACAACAATCTTGTGACTCGACTGTCGAACGCCAAAATGGTAGACAAGAGCAAAGAATGCCAAGTATAGTAAACACGAAAGTGAACTCGGGGACTCGTTCCAAAAGGGTTCGGCATAAATTTTAGAAAAGCATGGTTCGGATAGCAAGATAATAGTAGGTAGCAGGCAAACTACTTAAGGTCTATTACATCTGAACCCGGCATACCGGGATTTAATGTTTTTCTTGAGACAAGTTCAGGCCTCGGAACCAGAGACCTCGGTCGCCGAAGTTGTGGTAGTGGGAATCTCGCTGGAAGAAGCCTCGGGAGCCGAAGTCTCGGGAGGAGGAACCTCGGGCGCAGGAACAACCTTGGTCGCGGAAGCAACCTCGGTTGTTGGAGTGGATGCCGGGGTGTCCGTCACGTCGGGGGAGATCACCTCGGTGGCTACGGCTTTGCCGGACTTGCCCTTGGGGTTCGGAGGTTCGTCGAAGTTGAAGTCATCATCAGAATCTTCAGCCACCTCGGTTGTTTGGCCGGCCTTGCCCTTGGAGCTCTGAGGCTCGTCGAAGTCAAATTCCTCGCCGTCAGAGCCTTCTTCACCAGTTCCTTCAGCAGCTTCTTCACCGGACTCTTCTTCCTCGTCCGAGCTCTCTTCATCCTCAGAATAGAGGCGCCCGTCATCGAAGGTCCGGGTGTTTGCATAACTAGCAAAGAGGTCGGCTGCTGCTTGGCGTTTCTCAATGCCATCAGGAGTGGTGTTCCAAGGAGAGCCCTTGCGCAGGGAGGTAACCGTGTGGATCTCGACAGATTCATACCAAGACAGCACGAACACCAGGGCCTTGTCCGCGCCAGCCCGAGCTGATGAGCATCTCCACTCCCGAAGTCTAGCCTCGGCTCCTTTTAGCTTCGTGGCGAGCTCGTCGATGCAAGTGGGAGCTTAACCTTGGGCCAGAGGGCACGATGGACCTGGATGGCAGCATCTACCAGTTTAGTTCCAATGGCCCTGAGCGGCCTGATCCGAGCATTAAGGGCGACGAGGTGGTCCTGGATATCCCAGCTTTCGCCGAGGGTTTCTGTCTCAGCCCTCTTTGCCCGAGCTGCTAGAACTTCTCGGACAGCTTTGTCCTTGGAGTGCTCAAAATGCTCTGAAGAAGACAAAAAGGCTGTCGCTGAATTAAGACATACGGTGGCACGGGGTGTAGGTCGGCGGAAAATAAGGAAAAGGAGAAAGGAAACTTACTATCCATTTGGTGATTAATCCGAGTGAGCTCGGACAACCAACTTTTCGATGTAGCCGGAGAGCGATCAGTTCGGTTTCGGCCGAGGTGGCGCGGTTCTCCAGGGTCTTGGCAATTTCTTTCTGCTGTTCGGCGGCCTGGTCTTTGACCTTCATAGCGTCCTCCACAGCAGCTTTGGCTTCATTAGCCCGGTTCAGCTCTTGTTGCAGCCGAGCTATTTCGTCCTGGGCTGTCTTCAGCTTGGAGGCATAATCTTTCTCGCTCTGCTCCTTTGCTGATAGAAGAGTCCGGTGAGACTTCTTCAGTTGTTGTGATCCAGCAGGAGGTTCTTGAAGATTTTGGTCCGAGCATTGTTGCACTCCTGAAAAAATAGAGAGATCAGTTCGGCGGAAAGAGATTTGACACGAATATTGAAGATTTACATTTCGAAGAAATCCGAGGTCTTTTTAGCACCCGAGGCCCAATTGAGTCCCGGGGACTCGGCATTGGCCTCGGGGACTCAGCATTGGAGAAATGACAAGTTTTTGAGATTCAAGCCGAGCAATTTTAACTCGGTGGAGTGTCAATTGCTCAACCCGAATCTCGGGGACTGGGAATAGTAGAGTGTTTGTCATTTGGTTTCAAAGGAAGAAAGAGAGTTGCGTAAAGAAACTTACCGATGCCTTCTTGCTGCAATCAAGGACCGCAGTCTGCATGTTGTAAATGGACTGGAGCACGGCGCTAGGTCCAGCTGGATGCTCAGAGGTCGGATTAGAGGAGACCTCGGCAGTGTCAGCCGAGTTCCAGTCCATGTCGTAATGCTTCTCCGAGCCTAAGCTGTTCCCGCTCTTGGTCCGGAGTTGCCCGACCTCCCAGCTGCTGATGTTCGGCTGGATGGTAGCAGAAAAAGAGCTCGGGAGGTGGCGACCTGAGAGCTCGAAGGCGCGGTCTTGGTCAAGGTGGACTTCGGCGCAGGGACATGCGGCACCAGTTGGGTGCTCGCAGCCTTGGGTCCCGGTGGCGGTGGCGGCATCGGAGTTTGCTGTGGCTGTTTGGGGGGCTCAACATCTTGAGCTGAATCTTTCTGCTGCTGCTGAAGCTTTTGCTTCTGCAGTTGTTGTTGTTGTTGCTTCTTCTGCTGCTGCTGCTGGTTGCGCGCAGCTTGAGACTTGGGGGAGAGCCGAGGCTCCAGCACGGTCTTAGCCGGAGTCTTGGCGCGATCTGTCTCCGCATCCTTCTGAGGACGCGGAGGAGTCTGATCTTGGCGGGAGCAGAGTGTCCCAGGCCTGAGTCAGAGCTCGGCGGTGGAAGTTCGGGGAGGCGACACGCACCGGGGAGGAGATGGTCCTCTCCGGGCTGTGGATATCAACGGACTGTTCTGGAGGAGAGGCTCTGGCGGGGCTGCCGAGGTTAACCTCGGCCTCGGTTGTCTTAGATTCAACCACTGGAGGCAGTGGTGAATGTATCGAGCTGTGGCTCTGTTTGATCTGCCGAGCCGGGCTAGACGAAAAAGAAAGATTAAGTTAGAGTATAAAAAACTTAACCTCGGAACAGCGTGAGAAGTAAAAAGGAGCAAGGTGACTTACGCATCTTCCTCCACGGGGCCTCGTTTCTTGTGCCTCGCCGAGGTCTTCTTGGCACGCTTGGCTTTGGGCGCTGCAGTCTCCGAGGTCTTAGAAGCCTCGGCATCCGAGGTACCGGGTCCTGAGCGCTTCCGGGAGGCTGCAGACGCTGGATGAAAGTTCTTATATGTCGGAGGAGCATAGGAAATTGGAATAACATTGACAGGTTCCAGAATTTGGCAATCGTCATCGTCATCATCGGGCCAATCCTGGATGGACGATCGAACTGGTGGGCGGTGCGATGGGCAATCGCGAGTCTTACCCGAGGTGGCCTTGGGAATAGGGAGGTGATCCTCATGGTCCGGATCTTCAGCCTCGGCGGCGACCGGAATAGGCAGGTCGGGAGTCCACTCCTTAGAAGAAAGGGGCCATCCTCGACTTCCTGTCGAGTGAACTTCTGCAGAGGTGGCGAAGTAAAACCGAGTTAGCACAAGAATCAATACAATGTCGGGGTGAAAATGAAACCGAGGAATATTATACGCCGGGTAAGGTACACTTACTTGAGCTGGAAGGTGATCTCGGTCATAGGGCTTGACACCCCATTTCCACTTATCGGGCATGGTGGTCTTGGCGATGGCCCGGATGCGCCTCTTCACTTCGGAGTCACTGAGTTCATGAGTGCTATTCCGGGTGGGGTCATAGCGACCACTCATGTGGCAGATCTTGTGGGCCCGCGCTTGTAGAGGATTAACTCGGCGGGTGATCATGGTGCGCAAAATGTCATCTGCTCCCCAACTTTTCTCCTGGAGTGACATCATGGTTTGATGGATCAATAAAACCTCGGGAGCGTCGGGTGCAGGCTCGTAATCCCAGTTGAGTTGGGCAGTAGGGGCTCCGATGGTGAACTCCGGCAAGTTAATGAGGTCTTCGGTGCCCGGGTTCTTCACATAGAAGAAGGAGCGTTGCCATTTTCGGCAGGAGTCCAGGCCCTGAATCCGAGGAAACTCAGAGAATCGCCGAGGCGAAATCGAGGCCGCCCCGCAAGCGGTCATCTCCTTGTCCACGACCTTCTTGTTCGGGACACTTTGTTTCTTGAGCTGGAAGTACTTGGCCCATGACTCGATGCTAGGCCATAATCCGAGGTAACCCTCGGAAAAAGTTGCGTAGGCCGAGAGTTGGAGGATGGCATTGGCGGGCAAGTGGTGTGGTTGTAGCCCAAAGGTGTCCAAGAAGTCCCGGAAGAATTTCCCGGCCGGGAGTCCGAAACCACGTTCGAAGTGATCCAGGAAGACGACCCGCTCCCCGGATTCCACGTCGGGTTCGATATCTTCTTTCTTCGGAACCCGGCAGATGAGATTGGCCGGGATCCGCCGTGAATCTCGGAGCCACTTAATGTCGACCTCCGTGACATCGGATCCCTCCCAGCTACCTCGTTCTCCAGGTGCTCCTTCCTCGGCGTGATCCGGGGCAGAAGACATGTGGACGCTTTCCTGCAGAAGAGGGAGGTTCAACCGGGGTAAGTACCTCGGACAATTCAGGATAGCCGGGGTAAATACCTCGGATCATTCGGGATAGCCGGGCTAAAGGATTTAGGCGGGAAACACGTTTCTACCACTGCGAGATACTAGCAAAGATCTACCAATGAGCAAAAATAGGAGATAAAGTGCAAAACCTAGACAGGGAAATGGATGAAGATCCACGAGTCAGTTAAACGGACAGAACCTATTATGGGAATGAAAGGGGAAGATCTACACCTCTTTGCACAGCAACCTATAGGAAATCTATGGGCAAGTTTATCCATGAAGATGAATGAGTTCATCACGGAGGATGAACACAACTGCTAGCGTGGACAGAGGGGAAACACTTACCGGAATCGCGTGGAGAAGATGTTGAATCGGCGGCGAGTCGACGGCGCAAGGCGCAGCGCGCGTACTCCGGTGCGGCGAGGCGCTGGACGGCGGTGCGGAACGCTGCTGCAGGACGGCGGTGTGGCGGCGCAAGGTGCGGTGCACGTCACCGGCGAGGGCTCGACGGCGGCGCTGGAAGCGGAGCACGGAGCAGCGAGTGAATGGGGAAGAAGATGAAGTCCTGCCCTGGGCCCCTATTTATAACCGCGTGCGGTAACTGCGCACTACCGCGCGGTTACCGGGAAGACGTGGGATCGTGTGCGGGCGAGAATGCGGTGGCGGCGGTTGTGGCCGCACGATCGAACACATCGTGGGCCACAGATGGCAACCGCCAGCGCCAGATCTTCTGTGCTGGTCAGCGCGAAAACCGAGGGGTCGTGGGCGGTCAAATTGGTCAAGCACTTGAGTGCGCATGTGCACTGTTGGGTGGGTCCGGCTGACGAAGGCGGCGTGTGGTCAGGACCTGTCTTTCAAAGGTCCGGATTTCAGGGTCCGGGCAGAGATTCTTCGCCACGTGCCCCGGAAAATCTTGAGGCAAGATTGTGCTGAGTCAAACAGTTCGAAAGGTCATATTGCAGATCAACCTCGGATTAGATTATGGTCTATGGGAAGTACCTCGGCAGAACTATATTTGAGGTCGGTTTTAGAGATGGTGCCTTGCTTATTTTGAACCTGCTACGGCCCTCCATCCGAAGTCGTAGGACCGCACCAGCTTCGGGGACTAATGTCGGGGGGCCACCCCCGGGTAGGGTCAAGGCTTGGCATAAGTTGAGTTTAAAGATGTGCCGAGGTACGGAAAGGGCCGACCTGTCTTGGCCCAGAGGGTCCGAGGTATCCCGTTGGCATGGGCCGAGGTTCATAATCCGAGCTATGATCAGCCGACCTAACTACCCGGTGCTATGATTTGTATTGTGAGTGCAGGAGAAGCTATTTGAAGGAAGTAAGGTCCGACCTGGTAAAGATCTTAAGCGCAAGACCCGAGGTAAGGGCCCGACACATCCGTGCCGGGCTAATCATGGCAAGAAGCCGTAGGTCAGGCAGGAGTCAATGCTCCTGTCACTTCCCTCCTGACACGGGAGCGTCTGTCACGGAGCCTGGCAGAGGCGTGCCCCGGGTTCGGCGGGGCTGCACGTCTCTGACCGCTGACCACGCGAGTTCTGGGTAAAGGCTACGAGGTAGCTCAGCCAGGCCACGTCCTGTCTCTGTCAGAGGGACATCCTAGCTCTACTGTGGTGATGCAGGGGATGGGCAGGCCATGTCCTGTCCCTGACAGGAGTACGATGATGACCAAAGCAGAGGCATGGCAACAGTATTCAGCAAGGGCACAACGGTAACTCGGCTGGCCTATATAATGAGCTTCAACCCCTCCTGCGTGAGGGATCGATCAATCCATCCATCGACGAGAGAGAGGGATCAATCAAGAGAGGAACCTCGGAATCCCCGGAGACACCTCGGATCAAGCTCGGAGCTCCTTTTTCCCCCCTTGTAGCTTCATCTTCTACCTCAAGTTCTCACCATTGTATCATCATACAGCTCGAGGAGCAGCTTGTACTTGTCACCTTGAGCTATACACCAAGTAGGATAGTGCTGCAGTAGGGGTGTTACCTCCACAGAGGGCCCCGAAGCAGGGTACATCGTGGTGTGCTTGTGTTCTTGGTTTCTGGTTTCTAGTTCATGTTCTTGCGGTTTCTTGCGTGTTCTTGCTTGTGCACTTCTTGAGTGCATAAACCCTCCCCGGATTCCCCCAACGACCATTCGGCCCCATCTTAGCCATACCTATGGCATCTGCCGTGATCCCACCACGACAGTTGGCGCCCACCGTGGGGCAGATTGAGGCGTTGGAGGGAGTTTACATCCGGACGGGCTCAGGCGAGCGTGTTCTTTCCGGGCTATCGCCAAGATCGGTGAGTTCACCTTCGTCAGCGACAATGCGGGGTGTTTCGCCGGCAAGCCCTTCCCCGAGCATGGCTTCACCATGATGCTTGGCAGCTTCGTCACCTATGTTGCTGTCGAGGTTGTTCGCGAGTACCCGGAGCAGGTGCTCGTGGACGACGAAACTCCTCTCCTTGCGGCTCTAGGTCGGCGTATCACTCGCCCCGAGAGCTGCGTGGAGGTGATGATGACCGGTCCGGTTGATGCCGCTGGCAAAGGAGATGCCAGCAAATCCAAGCCGGCCGAGGTTGCTAAGGTGAGATCTGCAAAGCCCAGGCTAGAGAAAGAGTTGCCTGGTACCCCCGAGGTGCAGGGCCGAGGTGCGACCCTAGTAGAAATAGCGGAGACCCTGGCAGACCCAGTAAATCCAGGAGTGGATGTAGTAGTGACTTGGCCGAGCTAGAGGCAAAGCGTGTCCTGTTGCAAAAGGAGGCTGTAGCAATGATGACAGCTAGAGATGAGTTCAATAGAGATATGCGTGAGTACAATGCAGCGAATGGCTTCACCCCGGTAGCAGCTGATACAAATAGGGGAGCCGAGGTGCGGCAGAGAGGCAAGGGGCTCAATGATGAGATGAACAGGGAGGCTCGACCTACCACCTCGGCTAGGAGTGAGAGTCGCGTGTCGACTGGAAGGCCGGTATATAGTTCCCTGCTAAGAACCTCAGAGCTGCCGAGGCAGGCAGGGCCGAGCTATCCGGGTTGACTGGAGATGCATGGCGTGCGCAGCAGAAGCGAGTCAATGAATTAGTGTATGTAGCTAACCAGCAGAATGAGGCTCTCCGCAGAGCATATGCCGGGGCTGGTGATTCGCAGATGGTTTATTCAGCTAGGCCAGTTAGTCAGGTGTCCAAGGGGCAAGCCTCGTCTCCACTCGTCGGAGGAGCCGATCGAGCCCGGAGTGTCACCTCGGGTCAGAACAAGCAGCTGCAGATGCAGATGTATGATCCGGTGTTAGCAGCAAAGCAGAAGGTGGGCCAGGGCAATGCTAGCCGAGCTAAGGGAAACCCCGGCCAAGGTAATGCAAGCCGAGCTAAGGGTAACTCCGGTCAGGGAAATCAGAATGGCGGGCAAGCAGCGTCGGCTGGCCGAGGTAAACCACCCCGCCCCCGAGGTCAGCAACAACCCCGGCCGCAGGAGCAATATCAGCGAGAGCCGGAGTATGTTCAGCAACCTCAGAACGTCGGTCAAGGCGATGACCGATATGATGATGGAGACTCGGCCATGGCGCGAGCGGATACCACAGAGTGGATGGGGCGTTGGGACCTCGGATAGGAGCTCGGATGTTAGCTCCGGCGATGTTCGTAACAAGCTGGATAGAATCTACTTGTCCGAGCAGTTGGAGGAGGAAGGCCCTCCTGGTCCGGCGTGTTTTGGACCTCGGATCATGAGGGAGCCACCACCGCCAGTATCTCAGTTCCAGTTAGGTCGGAACACCAAGCCATACAACGGGAGCACCAAGCCGCAAGATTGGCTGACAGATTATGTATCCTCGGTGCACATAGCGGGGGGCAATCGCCGATGGGCGGTCCGGTATCTCCCGCACATGTTGGAAGGTCCAGCTCGGATCTGGCTGAATAATTTGCCGGAGTATAGTATCAACTCCTGGATAGACTTGGAGCTGGCGTTTAACAGCAACTTTGCTAGTACATACAAGAGGCCAAACCGACCTCAGCTCCTGGCAGCATGTAAGCAAGATGATCATGAAACTGACCGAGAGTTCTTAACTCGGTGGAGCAATGTTCGGAATTCCTGTGAAGGAGTTGTAGAGGCACAGGCCATTTCCTGGTTTGCAGATGGTTGCCGACATGGCAGCATGCTGTGGCAGAGGCTCCAAAGAGATATGCCGAAATCTAGCAGAGACAATCCGGATTGCAGATTCTTATGCTTGGTGATCCGATGCAGCCAGCAGCAGAGGCAGTGGCACGTAACAGAAGGAGGGAGCCAATAAACAACCGGCTCGGACCAAGGTGTAATGACCGCCAAGACTTCGGACAAGAGGAGGGAGCCGGACTACCATACACCTCGAACCAAGTTGCAGCGGTGAACCCGGATCAGCCCGGAGCTGGAGGTGTCCAGAGGCCGAAAATCAATGGTCCGGCATTTAGTCCGAACCCGGAGCCACCCTTGACTTATGAATCGATGTTAGATGGTCCTTGCCGTTACCATACGACCGACCGCGCAAGCCAGCCAACCATTCAACCCGGCAGTGCAGCTGGAACCACAGAATCAGAGAAGAAGGGGCGAAGGCCGGAGGAAACAGAGGAGGACCACCTCAGAGATTTCAGCCGAGGCCCACCCGAATCTGTCCGGAGCAAATGTTACCCCGATAACCACTGCACCTCCTCCGAGGCCTGCAGCAGCAAGGCCCGTGAATGTTGTGAATGTCCGAGGTAATAACAACAATAGTGGTGCCGGACCAAGTCAGCAGTATGAATACCCCGGAAATGACTATAGAGAGGCTCATGCGAGCTATGTGGTCTTTGTGACCGAGCCAACTGACAAGAAGAGTGCAGAGGCGTGCCATGGAGGTGAATGCAGTAATGCCGGTGGTGCCGACCTATATGAACTGGTCTGAGCAGGAGATCACTTGGAGCAGGAAAGATACCTCGGATCATGCCGAGCCCTGGAAAGTATGCCCTGGTGTAGATCCGACGTTGTGTGGGCCTACAACAATGTGAGGTTTACCCGAGTTCTGGTGGACAATGGCAGTGCCATCAACATCATGTACCGAGACACAATGGTGAAATTGGGCATATCGCCAAATCAGTTGATGCCGAGCAGTTGTACTTTTCATGGGATTGTGCCTGGCGTTTCCTGTGCACCCATGGGCAAGATATGGGTGGATGTAGCATTTGGAACCAAGGATAACTGCCGAGTTGAGAGTATCGAGTTCGAGGTGGTGGACTTGGAGAGTGCATACCATGCATTGCTTGGAAGGCCGGCTCTGGCCAAGTTCATGATTTCCACCCATGTTGCATACCTGAAGATGAAAATGCCGGGCCTAATGGGATCATATCCATCTCGGGTGACTACAAGCGAGCCATTCAGTGTGCCTCGGCGGGGTCTAATCTGGCCGAATCTTTGGTGATCGCAGCGGAGAAGAAGAAGCTGCATCAAGTGGTGGCAATGGCGCAGTCAACACAGCTCGGCATGTCCGGACTGATGAGCCCGGACTCAACTGCAGCATTCGAGGTGCCCAAGGAGACCAAGAAGATCCCCATTGACCCGGAGCACCCGAGCGCATGGCCCTCATTGGGACCGGGCTGGGCGAGAAATAGGAAAGCGCGCTCTGTCACTTCCTCCGTGAGAATCGGGATATCTTTGCATGGTCGGCTAAGGACCTGCCTGGTGTTCCGAGGGAGTTGGCAGAGCACTCTTTATTTGTCAGGCCGGAGGTGAAACCGGTGAGGCAACCGACCCGTCGTCTCTCAGACGACCGAAGACAAGTGGTGCTGGACGAGCTGGCTAAGTTGCTTGCAGCCGGGTTCATTATGGAGGTGCTGCATCCGGACTGGATATCCAATCCGGTCTTGGTGGAAAAGAAGAAAGACGAGCCAGCCGTGGTCAAGGTGTGGCGCATGTGCATTGATTCACTAACCTCAACAAGGCGTGCCCGGATCCATTTCCATTACCTCGGATTGATCAAGTGATCGATTCCACTGCTGGTTGTGAACTGTTGTTTTATCGATGCGTACTCTGGTTTTCACCAGATACCACTGAACCCGAAGGATCAAATAAAGACTGCTTTTATTACCCCGTATGGGGCGTATTGCTATCGTGTCATGTGTTTTGGTCTGAGGAATGCCGGGGCAACTTATCAGAGGTGTATGCAGAAATGCCTGCACTCTCAAATGGGCAAAAATGTGCAAGTGTATGTCGATGATATCGTCATCAAAACTAAGGAGAAATACTCTCCTCGAGGATCTCGAGGAGACATTTGTGAATTTGAGAAAATATCGGTTGAAACTTAACCCGGACAAGTGCACCTTTGGTGTCCCGGCTGGAAAGTTGCTTGGATTCCTGGTGTCTAGCCGAGGTATCGAGGTTAACCCGGCCAAGATCCGAGCTATTGAAACATGAAATTACCGAAGTGTTTGAAAGATGTGCAGAAATTCACAGGGTGCCTAGCCTCGTTGAGCCGATTTGTAGGTCGGCTGGGAGAAAAAGCCTTACCTTTGTACCAGCTCATGAAGAAAAGTACCGGGTTTACATGGACCCCGCAGGCCGACGTGGCGTTCAATGAGCTGAAAAAGATGTTGTCCACCGCTCCGGTGTTGGCGTCACCATTGCACAATGAGCCGATGTTACTTTACATTGCGGCCACAAACCGAGTTGTAAGTGTGGCAGTGGTGGTGGAGCGCGAAGAAGGTGGCAGGTCGGTGCAGAGACCGGTGTATTACTTGAGCGAGGTGATCTCTACCTCGAAGCAGAATTACCTCACTACCAGAAGATGACGTATGGTGTCTACCTGGCGGTCAAGAAGTTGAAGCATTATTTCCAGGAGCATCCCATGACGGTGGTGTGCGAAGCTCCAATCTCGGAGATCATCGGGTGCAAAGATGCAACTGGCCGAGTTGCCAAATGGGCGATTGAGGTGTCTCCATATGCACCACATTATGAGAGAAGAGATGCAATTAAATCCCAGGCGCTGCCGGACTTCTTTTGTGATTGGGCCGAGATGCAGTATGAGCCACCCAGGCCGGACTATAATTATTGGAAATGCATTTTGATGGGTCCAAGACAAAGATCGGGCTGGGGGCTGGAATAGTCCTCACCTCACGAAGCGAGATCAGCTGAAATATGTGCTGCAGATTCATTTCTCGCATCAAACAATGTGGCGGAGTATGAGGCCTTAATCCATGGACTCAATGTGGCGAAGGAGATCGGTATCCGGCGTGTGAATGCTTCGGCGATTCCGACCTGGTGGTGCAACAATCTTCTGGAACTTGGGATGCTCTGGATGCCAACATGGCGTTATATCGGTTCCATGTGCAAAAGATATCCGGGTTCTTTGAAGGGTGTGAATACAGCATATACCTCGGACAGAAAATAATGCTGCCGACGTGTTGTCAAAGCTCGGTTCATCTAAAGAGGCAGTACCACCTGGAGTAGCCCTGAATCACTTGAGAACTCCTTCAATCAAACCTTCTCCTGAATCCGAATCTATTTTCATCCCGGGAGCAAGAGTCCGGACCTGTTCCAATGGAGGTAGACGTCGGATGCGTTGGTCGGACCCGGGGACTGCGTGGCAGAACTCGGGGACTGCGCACCGAACTCGGGGACTGCTCGTCAGACTCGGGGACTGGTCGCAGGATGGTGGAGGAAATAATGGAGGAGATTATGGGGCCGAACCAATGGAGGTGGACGAGAAACTTTTTCCTTTGCACCCAGTGCCGGAGTGGGCGGAGCAGATCATGAAGTTCATAACAGAGGGAAGCTTGCCAAGTGACACAACCGAGGCTAGGAGAATCCAAAGGAGGGCAAAGGCGTACACCATCATCAACAAGGAGCTCTATAAAAGAAGCGTAACCGAGGTGTTGCAACGGTGTGTCGAGCCAGCTGAAGGCAAGGAGATGCTTTTGGAGATCCACCAAGGAGAGTGTGGTCATCATTGCAGCACAAGAGCTCTGGTGGCCAAGGTGTTCAGGCATGGGTTCTATTGGCCCACTGCTCTTGCTGATGCAGAGGACATAGTCCGGAGATGTGAAGGATGCCAAAGGTTTGCCAAGCAAACGCATATGCCAGCCTCGGCGCTCAAAACAATTCCTATCACTTGGCCGTTTGCGGTATGGTGTTTGGATATGGTGGGAGAGTTCAAACCAGCCCGAGGTAACATGACGCACATACTGGTGATGGTGGACAAGTTCACCAAGTGGATCGAGGTGAAACCAATCCGGAAGTTGGATGGTCATTCAGCAGTGACTTTCTTGAAGGAGATCATTCTGCGATATGGGTACCCCCATAGCATTATCTCGGACAACGGCACGAACTTTGCTGTTGGAGAATTTGCTCGGTTTTGCATGAACAAGGGAATCCGGCTGGACATAGCCTCGGTGGCACATCCGGAGTCTAATGGACAAGTGGAAAGATCAAATGCTCTAGTGTTGGCCGGCATCAAGGCTCGGCTCATTGAACCACTGCTGAAAACGCCGGGGTGTTGGATAGATGAGATACCAGCAGTACTGTGGGGTCTAAGGACCACGCCAAATCGATCAACTGGCTATACGCCATTTTTTATGGTCTATGGGGCAGAAGCTATGCTACCCACTGACATCGAATATGATGCGCCCAGAGTGGCAATGTACACTGAAGCCGAGGCAAAAGAGGCTCGGGAGGATGCAGTAGATCTGCTTGAGGAAGCTAGAGAATTGGCCTCATCTCGGTCAGCAATATACCAACAAGGTCTCCGACGTTATCATAGCCGGAGTGTCAACCCTCGTGTGTTTCACGAGGGAGATTTGGTGCTGAGGCTGGTGCAGCGCAAGAAAGGTCGGCACAAGTTGTCACCTCCATGGGAGGGACCGTTCATTGTGAGCCGAGCTCTGCTCAATGATTCGTACTATCTTATAGATGCGCAGGAACCAAGGAAAGATGGGCTGGACAACCCCGGATCAGAGGTCAGCGACCATGGAATGTAGCTCTACTCCGACCTTTCTACTCATGAAGGGCGCAATGTATGTACCTCGGTTAATCCTTAATGAAATGTCGGCACTCCGAGGTTGAAGCTCGGGGACTGCCTCGCTCATGTGCTTGTGTTTTATTTCTGTTTGTCAATTTCGTTCATATGCCGAACTTTTGAACCTCGTCTCAAACTTCAAGTAATGTATGCTGTGTAACTAATCTTGTGACTCGACTGACGAACGCCGAAATGGTAGTCAAGAGCAAAGATGAAAAAACGTGGGAAACATGAAAATGGACTCGGGGACTCGGTCCAAAAATATAGTTCGGCATGTGTCGTTTACTAACCCCTGTCTTTACCTTTCATTTATGTCGGATGATTTTGAAACACACCTCGGCATTTGCTAAGTACTGTATGCTATAAACAACAATCTTGTGACTCGACTGTCGAACGCCAAAATGGTAGACAAGAGCAAAGAATGCCAAGTATAGTAAACACGAAAGTGAACTCGGGGACTCGTTCCAAAAGGGTTCGGCATAATTTTTAGAAAAGCATGGTTCGGATAGCAAGATAATAGTAAGGTAGCAAGGCAAACTACTTAAGTCTATTACATCTGCACCCGGCATACCGGGATTTAATGTTTTTCTTGAGACAAGTTCAGGCCTCGGAACCAGAGACCTCGGTCGCCGAAGTTGTGGTAGTGGGAATCTCGCTGGAAGAAGCCCGGAGCGAAGTCTCGGAGGAGGAACCTCGGGCGCAGGAACAACCGGTCGCGGAAGCAACCTCGGTTGTTGGAGTGGATGGGGGTGTCGTCACGTCGGGGAGATCACCTCGGTGGCTACGGCTTTGCCGGACTTGCCCTTGGGGTTCGGAGGTTCGTCGAAGTTGAAGTCATCATCAGAATTCAGCCACCTCGGTTGTTTGGCCGGCCTTGCCCTTGGAGCTCTGAGGCTCGTCGAAGTCAAATTCCTCGCCGTCAGAGCCTTCTTCACCTCCTTCAGCAGCTTCTTCACCGGACTCTTCTTCCTCGTCCGAGCTCTCTTCATCCTCAGAATAGAGGCGATCATCGAAGGTCCGGGTGTTTGCATAACTAGCAAAGAGGTCGGCTGCTGCTTGGCGTTTCTCAATGCCATCAGGAGTGGTGTTCCAAGGAGAGCCCTTGCGCAGGGAGGTAACCGTGTGGATCTCTCAGATTCATACCAAGACAGCACGAACACCAGGGCCTTGTCCGCTCCAGCCCGAGCTGATGAGCATCTCCACTCCCGAAGTCTAGCCTCGGCTCCTTTAGCTTCGTGGCGAGCTCGTCGATGCAAGTGGGAGTCTTAACCTTGGGCCAGAGGGCACGATGGACCTGATGGCAGCATCACCAGTTTAGTTCCAATGGCCCTGAGCGGCCTGATCCGAGCATTAAGGGCGACGAGGTGGTCCTGGATATCCCAGCTTTCGCCGAGGGTTTCTGTCTCAGCCCTCTTTGCCCGAGCTGCTTGAACTTCTCGGACAGCTTTGTCCTTGGAGTGCTCAAATGCTCTGAAGAAGACAAAAAGGCTGTCGCTGAATTAAGATAGGTGGCACGGGGTGTAGGTCGGCGGAAAATAAGGAAAAGGAGAAAGGAAACTTACTATCCATTTGGTGATTAATCCGAGTGAGCTCGGACAACCAACTTTTCGATGTAGCCGGAGAGCGATCAGTTCGGTTTCGGCCGAGGTGGCGCGGTTCTCCAGGGTCTTGGCAATTTCTTTCTGCTGTTCGGCGGCCTGGTCTTTGACCTTCATAGCGTCCTCCACAGCAGCTTTGGCTTCATTAGCCCGGTTCAGCTCTTGTTGCAGCCGAGCTTTTCTCTGGCTGTCTTCAACTTGGAGGCATAATCTTTCTGCTCTGCTCCTTTGCTGATAGAAGAGTCCGGTGAGACTTCTTCAGTTGTTGTGATCCAGCAGGAGGTTCTTGAAGATTTTGGTCCGAGCATTGTTGCACTCCTGAAAAAATAGAGAGATCAGTTCGGCGGAAAGAGATTTGACACGAATATTGAAGATTTACATTTCGAAAATCCGAGGTCTTTTTAGCACCCGAGGCCCAATTGAGTCCCGGGGACTCGGCATTGGCCTCGGGACTCAGCATTGGAGAAATGACAAGTTTTTGAGATTCAAGCCGAGCAATTTTAACTCGGTGGAGTGTCAATTGCTCCCGAATCTCGGGGACTGGGAATAGTATGTTTGTCATTTGGTTTCAAAGGAAGAAAGAGAGTTGCGTAAAGAAACTTACCGATGCCTTCTTGCTGCAATCAAGGACCGCAGTCTGCATGTTGTAAATGGACTGGAGCACGGCGCTAGGTCCAGCTGGGTGCTCGAGGTCGGATTAGAGGAGACCTCGGCAGTATCAGAGTTCCAGTCCATGTCGTATGCTTCTCCGAGCCTAAGCTGTTCCCGCTCTTGGTCCGGAGTTGCCCGACCTCCCAGCTGCTGATGTTCGGCTGGATGGTAGCAGAAAAGAGCTCGGGAGGTGGCGACCTGAGAGCTCGAAGGCGCGGTCTTGGTGAAGGTGGACTTCGGCGCAGGGACATGCGGCACCAGTTGGGTGCTCGCAGCCTTGGGTCCCGGTGGCGGTGGCGGCATCGGAGTTTGCTGTGGCTGTTTGGGGGGCTCAACATCTCGAGCTGAATCTTTCTGCTGTGCTGAAGCTTTTGCTTCTGCAGTTGTTGTTGTTGTTGCTTCTTGCTGGCTGCTGGTTGCGCGCAGCTTGAGACTTGGGGGAGAGCCGAGGCTCCAGCACGGTCTTAGCCGGAGTCTTGGCGCGATTGTCTCCGCATCCTTCTGAGGACGCGGAGGAGTCTGATCTCGGCGGGAGCAGAGTGTCCCAGGCCGAGTCAGAGCTCGGGGTGGAAGTTCGGGGAGGCGACACGCACCGGGGAGGAGATGGTCCTCTCCGGGCTGTGGATATCAACGGACGTTCTGGAGGAGAGGCTCTGGCGGGGCTGCCGAGGTTAACCTCGGCCTCGGTTGTCTTAGATTCAACCACTGGAGGCAGTGGTGAATGTATCGAGCTGTGGCTCTGTTTGATCTGCCGAGCCGGGCTAGACGAAAAAGAAAGATTAAGTTAGAGTATAAAAAACTTAACCTCGGAACAGCGTGAGAAGTAAAAAGGAGCAAGGTGACTTACGCATCTTCCTCCACGGGGCCTCGTTTCTTGTGCCTCGCCGAGTCTTCTTGGCACGCTTGGCTTTGGGCGCTGCAGTCTCCGAGGTCTTAGAAGCCTCGGCATCCGAGGTACCGGGTCCTGAGCGCTTCCGGGAGGCTGCAGACGCTGGATGAAAGTTCTTATATGTCGGAGGAGCATAGGAAATTGGAATAACATTGACAGGTTCCAGAATTTGGCAATCGTCATCGTCATCATCGGGCCAATCCTGGATGGACGATCGAACTGGTGGGCGGTGCAATGGGCAATCGAGTCTTACCCGAGGTGGCCTTGGGAATAGGGAGGTGATCCTCATGTCCGGATCTTCAGCCTCGGCGGCGACCGGAATAGGCAGGTCGGGAGTCCACTCCTTAGAAGAAAGGGGCCATCCTCGACTTCCTGTCGAGTGAACTTCTGCAGAGGTGGCGAAGTAAAACCGAGTTAGCACAAGAATCAATACAATGTCGGGGTGAAAATGAAACCGAGGAATATTATACGCCGGGTAAGGTACACTTACTTGGCTGGAAGGTGATCTCGGTCATAGGGCTTGACACCCCATTTCCACTTATCGGGCATGGTGGTCTTGGCGATGGCCCGGATGCGCCTCTTCACTTCGGAGTCACTGAGTTCATGAGTGCTATTCCGGGTGGGTCATAGCGACCACTCATGTGGCAGATCTTTGGGCCCGCGCTTGTAGAGGATTAACTCGGCGGGTGATCATGGTGCGCAAAATGTCATCTGCTCCCCAACTTTTCTCCTGGAGTGACATCATGGTTTGATGGATCATAAACCTCGGGAGCGTCGGGTGCAGGCTCGTAATCCCAGTTGAGTTGGGCAGGGGTTCCGATGGTGAACTCCGGCAAGTTGATGAGGTCTTCGGTGCCCGGGTTCTTCACATAGAAGAAGGAGCGTTGCCATTTTCGGCAGGAGTCCAGGCCCTGAATCGAGGAAACTCAGGGCGCCGAGGCGAAATCGAGGCCGCCCCGCAAGCGGTCATCTCCTTGTCCACGACCTTCTTGTTCGGGACACTTTGTTTCTTGAGCTGGAAGTACTTGGCCCATGACTCGATGCTAGGCCATAATCCGAGGTAACCCTCGGAAAAAGTTGCGTAGGCCGAGAGTTGGAGGATGGCATTGGCGGGCAAGTGGTGTGGTTGTAGCCCAAAGGTGTCCAAGAAGTCCGGAGAATTTCCGGGGGAGTCCGAAACCACGTTCGAAGTGATCCAGGAAGACGACCCGCTCCCCGGATTCCACGTCGGGTCGATATCTTCTTTCTTCGGAACCCGGCAGATGAGATTGGCCGGGATCGCCGTGAATCTCGGAGCCACTTAATGTCGACCTCCGTGACATCGGATCCCTCCCAGCTACCTCGTTCTCCAGGTGCTCCTTCCTCGGCGTGATCCGGGCAGAAGACATGTGGCGCTTTCCTGCAGAAGAGGGAGGTTCAACCGGGGTAAGTACTCGGACAATTCAGGATAGCGGGGTAAATACTCGGATCATTCGGGATAGCGGGCTAAAGGTTTAGGCGGGAAACACGTTTCTACTCACTGCGAGATACTAGCAAAGATCTACAATGAAGCAAAAATAGGAGATAAAGTGCAAAACCTAGACAGGGAATGGATGAGATCCACGAGTCAGTAAATCGGACAGAACCTATTATGGGAAATGAAAGGGAAGATCTAACTCTTTGCACAGCAACCTATAGGAAATCTATGGGCAAGTTTATCCATGAAGATGAAGAGTTCATCACGGAGGATGACACAACTGCTAGCGTGACAGAGAGGAAACACTTACCGGAATCGCGTGGAGAAGATGTTGAAATCGGCGGCGAGTCGACGGCGGCAAGCGAAGCGCGCGTACTCGGTGCGGCGAGGGCTGGCCGGCGGTGCGGAACGCTGCTGCAGGACGGCGGTGTAGGCGGCGCAAGGTGCGGTGCACGTCACCGGCGAGGGCTCGACGGCGGC
>CAMZMU010000063.1:160263170-160412336 GCA_947311845.1 Poa pratensis
AAAAAGAAAGATTAAGTTAGAGTATAAAAAACTTAACCTCGGAACAGCGTGAGAAGTAAAAAGGAGCAGGGTGACTTACGCATCTTCCTCCACGGGGCCTCGTTTCTGTGCCTCGCCGAGGTCTTCTTGGCACGCTTGGCTTTGGGCGCTGCAGTCTCCGAGGTCTTAGAAGCCTCGGCATCCGAGGTACCGGGTCCTGAGCGCTTCGGAGGCTGCAGACGCTGGATGAAAGTTCTTATATGTCGGATGGAGCATAGGAAATTGAATAACATCGACAGGTTCCAGAATTTGGCAATCGTCATCGTCATCATCGGGCCATCCTGGATGGACGATCGAAATGGTGGGGCGGTGCAATGGGCTATCACGAGTCTTACCCGAGGTGGCCTTGGGAATAGGGAGGTATCCTCATGGTCCGGATCTTCATCCTCGGCGGCGACCGAAAGGCAGGTCGGGAGTCCACTCCTTAGAAGAAAGGGGGCCCATCCTCGACTTCCTGTCGAGTGAACTTCTGCAGAGGTGGCGAGGAAAAACCGAGTTAGTACAAGAATCAATACAATGTCGGGGTGGAAAATGAAACCGAGGAATATTATACGCCGGGTATGGTACACTTACTTGAGCTGGAAGGTGATCTCGGTCATAGGGCTTGACACCCCATTTCCACTTATCGGGCATGGTGGTCTTGGCGATGGCCCGGATGCGCCTCTTCACTTCGGAGTCACTGAGTTCATGAGTGCTATTCCGGGTGGGGTCATAGCGACCACTCATGTGGCAGATCTTGTGGGCCACGCTTGTAGAGGATAACTCGGCGGGTGATCATGGTGCGCAAAATGTCATCTGCTCCCCAACTTTTCTCCTGGAGTGACATCATGGTCTGATGGATCAATAAAACCTCGGGAGCGTCGGGTGCAGAGTCTCGTAACCCAGTTGAGTTGGGCACTAGGGGCTCCGAAGGTGAACTCCGGCAAGTTAATGAGGTCTTCGGTGCCGCCGGTTCTTCACATAGAAGAAGAGCGTTGCCATTTTCGGCAGGAGTCCAGACCCTGAATCCGAGGAAACTCAGAGAATCGCCGAGGCGAAATCGAGGCCGCCCCGCAAGCGGTCATCTCCATGTCCACGACCCTTCTTGTTCGGGACACTTTGTTTCTTGAGCTGAAGTATTTGGCCCATGACTCGATGCTAGGCCATATATCCGAGTAACCCTCGGAAAAAATTTGCGTAGGCCGAGAGTTGTAGGATGGCATTGGCGGGCAAGTGGTGTGGTTGTAGCCCAAAGGTGTCCAAGATCCCGGAAAGAATTTCCCGGCCGGAGTTCCGAAACCACGTCGAAGTGGATCCAGGAAGACGACCCGCTCCCCGGTTTCCACGTCGGGTTCGATATCTTCTTTCTCGGAACCCGGCAGATGAGATTGCCGGATCCGCCATGAATCTCGGAGCCACTTAATGTCGACCTCCGTGACATCGGATCCCTCCCAGCTACCTCGTTCTCCAGGTGCTCCTTTCCTCGCGTGATCCGGGGCAGAAGACATGTGGACGCTTTCCTGCAGAAGAGGAGGTTCAACCGGGGTAAGTACCTCGGACAATTCAGGATAGCCGGGGTAAATACCTCGGATCATTCGGGATAGCCGGGCTAAAGGATTTAGGCGGGAAACACGTTCTACCACTGCAGATACTAGCAAAGATCTACCAATGACAAAATAGGAGATAAGTGCAAAACCTAGACAGGGAAAGATGAAGATCCACGAGTCAGTTAAACGGACAGAACCTATTATGGGAATGAAAGGGGAAGATCTACACCTCTTTGCACAGCAACCTATAGGAAATCTATGGGCAAGTTTATCCATGAAGATGAAGGAGTTCATCACGGAGATGAACACAACTGCTAGCGTGGACAGAGGGGAAACACTTACCGGAATCGCGTGGAGAAGATGTTGAATCGGCGGCGAGTCGACGGCGCAAGGCGCAGCGCGCGTACTCCGGTGCGGCGAGGCGCTGGACGCGGGTGCGGAACGCTGCTGCAGGACGGCGGTGTGGCGGCGCAAGGTGCGGTGCACGTCACCGGCGAGGGCTCGACGGCGGCGCTGGAAGCGGAGAACACAGAGCAGCGAGTGAATGGGGAAGAAGATGAAGTCCTGCCCTGGGCCCCTATTTATAACCGCGTGCGGTAACTGCGCACTACCGCGCGGTACGGGAAGACGTGGGATGTGTGCGGGCGAGACTGCGGTGGCGGCGGTTGTGGCCGCACGATCGAACACATCGTGGGCCACACGATGGCAACCGCCAGCGCCAGATCTTCTGTGCTGGTCAGCGCGAAAACCGAGGGGTCGTGGGCGGTCAAATTGGTCAAGCAGTTGAGTGCGCATGTGCACTGTTGGGTGGGTCCGGCTGACGTAGGCGGCGTGTGGTCAGGACCTGTCTTTCAAAGGTCCGGATTTCAGGGTCCGGGCAGAGATTCTTCGCACGTGCCCGGAAAAATCTTGAGGCAAGATTGTGCTGAGTCAAACAGTTCGGAAAGGTCATATTGCAGATCAACCTCGGATTAGATGATGGTCTATGGGAAGTACCTCGGCAGAACTATATTTGAGGTCGGTTTTAGAGGTGGTGCCTTGCTTATTTTGAACCTGCTACGGCCCTCCATCCGAGGTCGTATGACCGCACCAGCTTCGGGACTAATGTCGGGGGCCACCCCCGGGTAGGGTCAAGGCTTGGCATAAGTTGAGTTTAAAAGATGTGCCGAGGTACGGAAAGGGACCGACCTGTCTGGCCCAGAGGGGTCCGAGGTATCCCGTTGCATGGGCCGAGGTTCATAATCCGAGCTATGATCAGCCGACCTAACTACCCCGGTGCTATGATTTGTATTGTGAGTGCAGGAGAAGCTATTTGAAGGAAGTAAGGTCCGACCTGGTAAAGATCTTAAGCGCAAGACCCAAGGTAAGGGGCCCGACACATCCGTGCCGGGCTAATCATGGCAAGAAGCCGTAGTCGGGCAGGAGTCAATGCTCCTGTCACTTCCCGCCTGACACGGGAGCATCTGTCACGGAGCCTGGCAGAGGCGTGCCCCGGGTTCGGCGGGGCTGCACGTCTCTGACCGCTGACCACGCGAGTTCTGGTAAAGGCTACGAGGTAGCTCAGCCAGGCCACGTCCTGTCTCTGTCAGAGGGGACATCCTAGCTCTACTGTGGTGATGCAGGGGATGGGCAGGCCATGTCCTGTCCCTGACAGAGTACGATGATGACCAAAACAGAGGCATGGCAACAGTGTTCAGCAAGGGGCACAACGGTAACTCGGCTGGCCTATATAATGAGCTTCAACCCCTCCTGCGTGAGGGATCGATCAATCCATCCATCGACCGAGAGAGAGAGGGATCAATCAAGAGAGGAACCTCGGAATCCCCGGAGACACCTCGGATCCAAGCTCGGAGCTCCTTTTTCCCCCCTTGTAGCTTCATCTTCTAGCTCAAGTTCTCACCATTGTATCATCATACAGCTCGAGGAGCAGCTTGTACTTGTCACCTTGAGCTATACACCAAGTAGGATAGTGCTGCAGTAGGGGTGTTACCTCCACACGAGGGCCCCGAAGCAGGGTACATCGTGGTGTGCTTCATGTTCTTGGTTTCTGGGTTTCTAGTTCATGTTCTTGCGGTTTCTTGCGTGTTCTTGCTTGTGCACTTCTTGAGTGCATAAACCCTCCGGATTCCCCCAACGATCATTCGGCCCCATCTTAGCAATACCTATGGCATCTGCCGTGATCCCACCACGACAGTAGCTGCAGGCGTCGTCGAAAAAAGGCCGGGGTAGACGGCGACCCGCAAAAGACGCCGGCGCCGGCTGGGCTTGAGCTACTTTGGCTCATACGATCAACATCTCGGCGGTATCTTTTGGCGAGGGCTCATTCGCCGCCTTGTCATGCGCCTAGAGTCGCCTGACTTGCCGAAGGTGGGAAGCGGTTGTGTGCAAGTCGGCCTGGCTCAGCGGCGCCTTGACCACCGGCGCCGAAAGCTCCTGCAGCTCCCGCTTCATCGCCTTCTTCTTCAGATTCGACGACGCCGACGGCTTGCGAACCCCCTTCAGTTTCGACAGGCCGGGGGCCCTTGGCGGCATGGTCGCAGAAGGTGGAAGGCGAGAAGGTCGTGGCGACGGCGTAAGGATTTTGGAAATGGAGGAAAGATCCAGAATTTTGTCGCCGGGAGTGCCGGACACGAATTTGCTCGGCCTGACCATTTTGGGGGTGCCGCTGGTGGCCGAGTTTGGATCCAACGAATCAAGTTGCCTTAGATTTCAAACTAAAAACTTCTCATGTCTAGATCAAAAACTTTTCGTCTATATTCAAAGATACAAATAGTACAGTGTTTCCTTATTGCTCTATGGTAAGAACGAATCCAAAATGACATGTCGTACGAAGGACCCTACGTAAATATAAAGTTTTACTGTGCTGCTGGTTGTTGGCGTCTCCAAAACAATGCCCATTTGCACGCAACGAGGCCATGCTGCTCGCTCGCTACCTAGCTTACCACAGGCTGAAGCTACAAGCCCTTGCGATCCAGCAAGCATCAGGAGAGCTTCATGTTCTTCAGCATGCCCGCGACGAGCGCCTCCTTGGACGGCGCGCGTCCCTTGTAAGCCTTCACTAGTGCCTCTGCCGCCAGGCTCTGCAGCTCTGAGCTGTCTTCCTCCTTGTTCCTCCCTTTGGTCAACTGACTGATCGCCGCGCTACACTGTGGATCCACGTTCAGAGATATGCATCAACGATCACTACTTGGATGAGAAAAATTAAAGGCAGCTGCAGCTCTTCAGGATCGATGCCGTCTTACCAGGCACACGCCGAATAAAGCTCTCGTGTTCTTGCCTCCAGTCAACTGGATTGTGGATGCATAATACTTTTTAGCTGTTTGAAGGTTTTCCAAGCCACCCAGAGTGTACAAAACCTTCAATAAATAAGAAAACAAAACAAGAGGTACGATCAGCAAGGATATGCATGGAGTTAACCAGAAATGCTGGGCAATTTTGCATTCCACCAGACAGATGAAACAAACAGATAGCACTGATCGTGGTATTGCCATATAAGCATGTCAAACAAACTGTATCCCACCTATCACAAAAAAAATAGTAAGAAAAAAACATGCATCTGCCCCCTAATTTTATTAAAGAGCGCCGAAAACAGGCAGAATAAGCTCAAACAGACTCCCGTCCTAAAGCTACGTATTCACCTATCAGCCTATGCCCTGTCTGGCCCACTAGTCAGTACAATGTATCTTGTAAAATAAGCAAAAAAAGACACTACCCGGAAGAAATACCCAACGAACTCCTTTGTAAGATCAAACTTTCAATGAAAGCCAGTCCTTATCTTTTATCACTAAATTCGAATTTCATGACCAGATTGTGGGACCACCAACTACCAATTATAGTAAAAAATAAGTAAAGTTGATGCAATCATCCAATTACATGGATTCACTACAGATTATGATAAGTCAGTGTCACAATACTTCACAATCTATACCTGAGGTTTTACAAACATGCAAAGTTATTTTTACATTTGAATTCATCTTTCACATGGATCATTGTCTTGTCAAACACAGTTTAGAAAACTAAATATGCTAACTATTATTAATAATTTGTCTCACTATATCAATGTCTGAATTCCGTCTAAACTTTAATGATTATGGTTGTCTCATGATGGTATTCGGCCATTAATTATTTACCATTGGAAGAGGGAAACCATCAGTAAATGATAAACAGAATAATGAGAAATTCCATAAATTATTACATACTATCTTTGTCATTTTACTTTTATTTTGCATGAGAGGCTGTTTGGTCCACTTACCTCAGCATAAGCTAGATGATAAAGTGGAATGGTTGGTTGAGCCAATATCAGCTCCTCGTAACAAAAGGCAGCTTGCTTGTACCTGATGGAAAAGTGGCATATAATTTAGTTTAATTACATTGGTAAAATTTTGAATAAGTCGAGATCGAACATCTCACATTTGTAAGGAAACGTATATTTCAGCAAGTTCTCTCCAGGCATCATGATCCGCCATGAATCTAACACAGGGAAAGTGTTAATATGTTCATAAAGAAAAATAAAGGTGGCAGTATCTGGTCCATAAAAGAAGTGGAGGCAAGTACTTACAGTTCCAAATATTTGCTGAGATGGTCAACAGCTACAGACATGTCACCTTGTGCTTTTGCGATAGCAATTTTCCTCTTGTGGACAATCTGGCAACCATACAAGGAGGATATTTCTTATGGAACATGACACCATAATACCACATTGTTTACAGAAGTATCATCCTTAGCAATTTAATGGTTTGGAAACTAATGAAACCAAATTCTCTTACACACGAAGATGTCCATAAGAGCATAAGACTCATCATCTTAATCACAAATTAATATAATACCTGATCAAATGGGTTGTTTTCCAGGATTAGTACATAGGCTCTTTCAGTTTCCGCCCAATCACCCTTTGCCTCAAACAGCAGGGCTTCTAGCCGGCCTGTATTTTAGAGCAAGGTGTGTTCATCACATGTAGAAAGATGGCCATAAAAACCAGTATTATATGATTCAACAAATATCAATTCTGGCATACTTGAATAATAAGAAAATAAGTGGTTCCCGTCTTAGGTATGTGCAGCCTTGCTGTGTACACCAGGATTTACTTAACTGGTTCTTAGTTAACAAACATGTCACGTATTACACCCTCCAGCAACACCTTGCCCTCCTACATTACACCATGCAATTCCCAGGCATGTAGAATCCTAAGCTTCAACTTACCACAAAATGAGTTTGACCTGATATACTAAACTAGGGCACAGGTATGCTTGATCAAACAAACCAACTTAACACGCCTACAAGATTTGATCTGGCATTGTATTGTATTATGAGCAGCTAATATGCATCATATCATATATTATTATAATTTTTAAAGTACAAGTCTTCACCTTGGCATGGTATTTGAGTCGCCGAATAGTCGCTGTATAGTCGCCGACTATACAGCGAGTCGTTTCTCAAAAATCACGGCGACTCGCGACTATACAGCGACTTGCCGCGACTATACAGCGACTTTGCTCGACTATACAGCGAGTCGGAGGGTTGGCGACTCACTTGCGACTCGCGACTCAATTATCATGCACCTTGGGCATTTTAGTTTTCACTTCTCATGCTGTTGACAACGTGATCTGTCTTAAATACACCTTCCATAAATATATGGACAGGGTTGATAATTTTGAAGTTTCATATTCCGTCAAATAGTTTGAAAAATATTCCACCCCTTCTGGAAAGGATTAGCTTAGTTTCGCCACATGTTGCTTGCAAAGTGTGTTAAGTTTAACTAAAGCTGCAAACTGCCTGTATATGGTCCAAGAAAACTTACCAACACGCACGCTGCCAGGAAACTGCTTGGAGAGGACTCCGATACAATCCTGCAAAATCACAAAAAGCACCAAAGGCAAATGAAATTTTCAGCGGACAAAACAAAATCGCAGCCAATCAGAGAGCAGGAACTGAACTAGAGGCCATCATCAGAGGACGCACGCAAGCGCGTGATCAGAGAACACCTCACCTTTGCTACATCGAGACGCTGGCAGTCCATGGCGGCCACCGCCACCTGCTCGTAGAGCGTCCACTCTGCATCAAAAGAAACCGATCTCATGTTCAGTAACAAAACCAGGAGCGCAGCGAGAGATCAACAGAAGCCAAAGCTGCCGGCATCCCAGGCAATGGCGGAGCTGCTTCACAAGCATCGCCACTGATCCCAGGTGGTTGTAAAAGCCTAGAAGGTACTGTAAAGAACTCATTCCATGATACATGGAATAATTTTTACATAGTGGGAATGATCTATACAGAAGGAATCGATAATGTGTAGTGGAACCTTGACCAGAGCTAAAGAGAAGTCACAGTTTCTGGGTTGTCCAGAGGTGGTTAAATTTGGGCTACGCATCGCATCTCTACGCTAGAACTTCAAAGGGTACTTTTATCAAAATAAATAGTGTTACAAGAATTATTTTACTTCGTACTGGGGCAACTACATTTCATTTTACGGCAGGCCTACTAAATTGCGACATTGTTTCAAATTATGACATGCTTCGTCGACAACCCCGATCAACAAGATCGCTGCTGCTTGCAGTTACAGGCGACAAAGAAAAAGCACAAGAGCCAAGAAGGCTCCGATTCTCGGCTCCGATTCAGCAGCAGATCTCGTGGAGCTACGGCCCCACAATCTAACCCAGAAGGGGACGAAGCACAGGCCAGCTACCAACTCTAGGCATCCCGCAGGCACATCGGAGTCGCGCGCGGGAGAGAGTGAAGCCACAGTTTCTGGGTTGTCCAGACGTGGTTGAATTTGGGATGCACATCTCTATGCTAGACCTTCAAAGTGTACTTTCATCAAAATAAATAGTGTTATAAGAATTTTGTTTACTTCATACTCGGGCAACCAAATTTCTTTTTCTAAGACGGGCCTACTTAATTGCGACAATGCGCAAATTGTGACATGCTTCGCAACAACTCCAAACGACAAGACCGCTGTTGCTTGCACTGCAGTGCAGGCGACAGGCAACAAACAAAGCACAAGAGTATCCAATTCAGCAGCAGATGCCGCGGAGCTACGGCCTAACGTGGAAGGGTTGGAAGCACAGGCCAGCTACCGACCTCGAGCATCACGCGGGGCAGATCGGAGGCGCGCGGGACAGAGATCTGCCCGGAGGTGGATCACGAGATCTATCTACCAAACCGATCGCCCGAACAGCGCGTGCGGAAGGAAGGGAGGGATCAGAGAGAGGAGGAGGAAGGGGGCGTTACGTTCGGAGGCGAGGCGGGAGCGGGCGGAGGCGTCGTTGAGGATGGAGAGGCCGAGGCGGAGGACGGGGGCGGGGCGGCGCGCGCGGAGCCTGCGGGCGAGGGAGAGGTACTCCCAGGCGCCGCCGCCGCCGTGCTCCGCCTGCTCCTCCAGCCGCAGCAGCCGCGCCTCCTCCTCCGCCGCTGTCGCCGTCGCCGTCGCCGTCGCGGCCGCCATGGGGAGTGGAGGGGCGAGAGATCGGCTGGTTGCGCGACCGGCGGGTGGAGGCTTGACTCGATTTGGACTGGACCGGGTGGGCTCTGTTTCCGCTTCTGTGCCTGCCCCGATGCAGAGAGATGGTTCGCCGTTATTTCAGTTCTGTTCCCCTCGTTTTGGGTGGTTGTTTGTTCGAGACGAGCACCCGTACATTTGCAAATTTTCTCCAAGGGATGGTTTTCGGTTAAAAAAAATGGTAATGTCCAATTTAAAACCGCGACACTTATTTTAGATCGAAAGGTGTACTATACTTTTGTTTTTGTATTGTTATTAGTAAATGTTTGGAAACGTTTGCAAGAGTGGAGCAACCAGAAGTTGACATTCGTTGTAGATTTAAATATCAAACAATCGACCAGCTAAGGCAAAAAACATTCGTTTGCTTACAGGGGGAAGATGTGTGGATAAAAAAAATGATACACTATTTGCAATTATAGAACCACAAATATGTCTTATTTCCTAAACTTTTATAAATTAATGTTTCGTATTAAAACTTCAAAGATATAAGAATACATTTATATGCATATGTACAAGAAATTTGGAAAGTAGTAGGAAACTTACAATAATGTATTCATCAGTATAGAATAATAATAATACTAATATTAAAACTCATATGGGCACCATGTTACATCCTCTCTTTACTCCCATCGGCGTGTATAATTTTTTTCCTAAGTCAAACTTAATAGGTTTGATCCAACCCGTAAAAAAAAGTTTGCGACGCCGTCCAAAAATACTCCCTCCTTGACAAATTGGTTATACATATTTGTCTAAAAAATTGTAAGTTTGATTTATTTACTATTGTCTTTGCATATTTATACTATTTGCTCCATCCGTTCCTAAATAAAAGATTTTTTAACCTTTCTGATTTTGTCCTCGTTCGTTTCTAAATGATTGAATCAACACACTAAAATATGTATATACGTATGGATTAGGACAAAGCCAGAAGTCCTAGAAATTCTTATAATAGGAAGGAGTAGTAATACAATACCAAGCAAATACAGTATAATTTTTTTTATACATAAAAAATAAATCTACTAATTTTTACTATTAAATGGGAGTTGGTACTTGGTACGTCGACTCCCGTGGTCTGCCAGGCCGTGGCTCGCTCGATCGCCCCTGCGTATCGCTAAACCTGGCCCGGCCCACTAAGAAAACCTATGCGCCGTCGCCCATCACTGCCCACCGACCTCCCACCCGCACGAGCCAAACGCGGCGCGGCGGAGGAACGCCACATGTATGCTCCTCGCCTCCTCCCCTGCCTACTCCCCACGGACGGCCTCCTCGCCGACGAGCGGCGGCCCCTTATCCTGCACCTCCGCAACTGCCTCGCGCTCCGGCCGGCCGCCGCAGCCATGTCCTCCTCCCTTTGCGGTGGCGGCGCCCCCGACCCATCCGGAGGGCCCCGTTGTGGGGCGCGGTGCTCGACAGGGACGGTACGTACCCTCACGGTGCTCGACATCGACTTCCCGGCCATGTAGTGTGAGGTGCTCGGCGGGAAGGTCACCTACACGACGGTGCGCGCCGCGGGCGGGGGCGCCGTCGACATACACCACTCCATCGAGTCCTGAGCCCCGACGAGCACCACCGCGCAGACGAGGCATCGTCAGGTTCGACCAAAACGGGCTCAACCGCCTCCAGATCAAACTTGGTGAGCGCCTCCCCATCTTGTTCACCCCCAGCTTCGAATTCTGAATTCAGATAGCAGAGAGATATAACGTGCTCTGAATTGTGATTTCACTATACCTTTAAGCTGTTTGATGAAATGCCAACGAAGTCGACAACACAATTTAGATATATATGATGGAATCAACAAGGCAACCTTCATTCTTGTACGTCAGTAAAGTCCAAATCGATCACCTACCAATACGATTTAAGTGCATTATAATTGAATGGATGTTTTCACCCTAATTTTTATATGGTTACGAGGATAGACAATATAAAAATACTTTCTGTTCAAATCGACATCAAACACATTAATCCTTTTAGTGTTAAGCTTGGTTACCATCCTTACAAGTGGTAACTTGATTAATGTGATTACCATGGTAGTCTGCCTGGCAGAGACCCTGGATAGCATGTATTTACTATAAGTGCACACATCAAGTTGAAGGTCTTGCACGCACTAAGATGACAAGATAAAATCCACGATTTGGTTAAAATGAGCAGCAATTATTTGGGATACTATGTCATGAATATAATTGCGTAAATTTATGTTACAAGTATTGAGATGGTAGATTTTTTGTGGAAGGATCGTTCATCATGTTATGTGATCTTTCTTGTTTAGTTTGATTAGTATCTATAGGATGGTAGATATTCATCATTTTATGGGTTCTGGTCAAGGCGGCCACCGTTCGTGCACTGGATAGACAATTCAATCAGAAACTAAAATGGTAGCAGACAGTCATGAGCAAGACACTACAATTCTGAGCACTTCACATGAGATAATCTTCCGTACGGTTTTACTTATTTGACATTCCGTAACTTACCACCCTCTCCAAACTTATATTGTAGGAACGAGTTCTATTTTTCTGGTCTTCACGTTGACATACGCTTTGCTATATGGAGGATTCTACTTCACATTTGCCAATTTCTCTATTGGTATTTATTTAGACGGTCTCATGAACTCACTGGTTAATTTTATGAAATCCTTGAAAATGTAGTATACTTGCAATAGCCGTGCAGTAATTTTCCAGCTATTTGGATATATAGATGTATATTTCAAACTATTAGTTCAGCGTCTCTTTAAAAGATTCTACTACTTTTCAAGTTTCAGTATCTGAATGTTCATTACAATACAGAGCCGTGATCATAGGTCCGTTTAACAAGAGCATTGCCGCTAAACCTCGCATTTTCATTTTGTCCCTCCACTTTCAGTCCTGTGTCGAACATCAAATGTCGGTATCATTTATTTACCAGGTTTACGATCTGTTTATATACAGAAGACATTCACCAAGGGGGCACATATGTTTAGCACCAAATTAAGTCTTTCTCATTGTTTTTCAATGCTTATAGTTATATTTTCTCATTGATTCACGCAGGTAACTTTCTGCTAATTTAATAAGAACCCTTGTGGTTAGAGCAATTAAGCATTGTGAGATAGTATTTTAGTTTACTAACAATGGTTTTTCGTAGGGATCATATTCTTTTTAGCTGATGAAAGCTGCAGGAGAGGCAGCGACTATGAAACACAACTGTTGAGAATCAAATACATTTCAGCCGGAGAAATGGTTATGGCTACAAGATCGGTAGACTCACTTGTCATAATGTTACTAAAGGTATACGATGCTTTCTATTTCCATTGGTAGATCTGTATAATGTTGTGTATAATAAGAAAGCTATTGTTGCTCAGCAATTTTCATATGGCCTAACTGCACCGATGTCTTGCAGGAATATTTATGCAGATATGTTTATTTAATTCGAACAACTTAATGTTTTGTGTGCTTAATGGGCTTAGCTGATGATAGATATGACTCAGTAATCTGAAAATCTTGCATCGAGGCTTTTTTTTGCTCTCACTTCATTTTATATATGAGCTGAATCCTGGAAGGAATCAAGCTTGTGGGCATATAGTTAATCGGTATATTATCTGTGGAGTAATTCCTGTGCTTGCTGAAGGTGTTTTGCCATGTAGTAGACTCTCATATAATAGCCGACCCATTGTCGTTTTCCTGTGCTTCATGCATTTGTTACCAAATTATTCATAATTATGCTGGGATCCATTTTGTAAAAATTTCGTCCATTGTACAGTGATCGTGTTAATAATTTTCTTGGTATTCGTACTTAATAATCCATTGTTCAGTGCTGTAGGGTTGTTGATTCTAACTGAATAATCTGATCGATCCGACACTAGCTGGGATGATTCCAAGTAGTTGAAGCTGAAGGTCACTATCATTTAGATTTCTCTATGATTGTATTCAACTCATAGAATAATGTATTGATGTCCTTCTACCATAAATTGTACTGATATGTTTTGGTCATTTTTATTATATTTTGAATAAATTTATTAGCTAAATCAAAAATTGAAATTGGGTAGTCAAGAAATCTTATATTCTTCTAAAAGAGAAAACAACTGGATGTTCATAAATATTTTTTTGAGAGACATGCATAATATCTATATACAGTGTATACTGACGCCGTAGCAACGCACGGGCATTCATCTAGTCTTTACTATTAAATTGGAGTTGGTCGTTCGTGTAATCGAGCGAACCATCTGCCTCGCGGTTCGCTCGCTCCCTCGCTCGATCGTCTCGCGAGCGCGCAAACGTATGGGCCAAGCCCATCAAAACCTGCTGGCCCTCATCCCGCGCTCAGGTCGCTGCCTCTAGCGAACAGATCCCGTACAGGACATAACTCATAAGCCACCTCTAGGGTTCGTTCTTCTCAGCCGCCACCCGGTTGATCTCCTATGCCGCCGCCTCCCTCCTCCGGCAAGAGAAACGGAACGCCCGGCCGCCGAATCCTTAACCCACAAGCCCCGGCCCTGCTGTTCGTCGCATCCCGCATCTTGATTATCGAGCAAGACCCACCGGCGAGATCACCCGGCGGCCCCTGCTGTTCGTTGCCTCCCGCATATGGATCATCGAGCAAGACCCGCCGGCGAGACCAAGCGCTCAAGATCGATGTCGTCGAGCCTGCTCACCCCGTCTCACCCGCCGGCCGCTGGTCAAACACCTCCAGCTCTCCATTGGGACCGGCCTCCGCGTGGTGCCATGCTTCTGGATCGGCGCGGTGCCGTGTTTCCGGAGGTCACGGGAGGCCCTGTTCGCACTGTTGCCCCTGCCGCCGCCACATGAGCGTCGCCGCCCACATGCCAAGGATCCTCGGCCTCGCCTCGGCCCTCCCCGACGACCCCTCCTGCGGACGATCTCGTCAAGCGCCTCTGTGCAATGTAGCGCGGTGGGGCAAGTCTTCTATCGTGTGCTCTGAATTCCGTTTGTCCGGTTGGCTTTGAAATTTGAATGCCGTGCTTCTTCTGGCGCCGTCTAATGAAATTCCACGGAGGATCTTAAAACTGGGCATGCTCTGCAGGTAATCGGAGTGGTTTTCTTACCTTAGTTGTTTTGGGAACACGAGCTGTTACACTGCGAATTGACCTTTTTTTTATCACGCCTAATTGTGTATACGCAGTTAGTTAGCAGCTCGAGCAGCCATGGGGAAGGAGAAAATTCTGGCATGGAGAAGCATTGTGGTCTTTGGCCATGTCGATTCTGGTAAGTCTACAACTCTGGCATGGAGAAGCTATGTGAAATTCAATGTTGTGTTCTTTTTTTCTTTCTATTAACTGTGCAATTTTTGTTTCAGGAATTTTGATGCCAAATTTCTGTTCAAGAGTATTTGTCTCACTCTTGTCAGTATAAAAGGATCTGAACATATCTTGCAAGCCAGTAATTTCTTCTTCAGACAAGTTCTCTGCGACGATCTGGTTAAAAGACTTATCTCTTAATGAAACTCAAGTTCGGCAGGCAAGATAAATATTCTAAAGCATTGAGTTATCTTCAGTGCAACTTTTTTAAGTTTGTTTGTTTCAAGGAAGCTCAACACATGTATTTATTATACAAAACCCAGATTTGTAGAGCCAAAGTCATAACTCTTTTGTACAAATTTCAATCTACTTTAGTTGAATTTTTGTACGGGACTTTAGTTAAAAAAATTGTCATCCTTTATTTGTGTATTCTGGTTGCAATGTTGGCTGAGAATAGTGGGTTCTTAGTACTTGAATGGTTTGTGTACTGTCCCTTTTCATGATCAGCTCCCTTACTCTATATGCATGTATAGTTACCTTCTGCGTTTTTTCCTATCAGGCTTCTGCTGCTCAAGAGGAAGTACGTGCAAATCATGGTTATCCCCGGTTTTACGTATATTGACTTAGCGACTATCTATGAGCGTCCTGGTCGTATAGAAGGAAGAAAATGACCAAACTCAGATACCTATTTTAATACTATGTCTGATTATGGTCAGCTTTACCAATGTTTTATGAGTTGACTTATTTTCTCTCCTGTAATGTATATCAAGCTGATTCACTCCATATATTAAGTATTTCTGGCAAAAAAAAGGTTGTGATAAGTTTGGTACTCTTTTGATCTTACCCATCTAACTCCTGACCTTACTGGTTACACTACCGATGGAAATATCTACATTGACAGCAGCTACATAATCGGCAGGTATTCAACAAGCCCAGTTATCCACAAAACTTTATAGACTTCTAAATGTCCAGTAAACTCCACAGAAGTTCTAAATCTGTTATTAGGATTCCTCATCGAAACAAAATTTGACTTATGATAGTCAATTTGCTTAGGCAAGAGGTTAAGCACGTGTATAATAGTTTTGTGAATGAATTAGTTACATGTCTCTTCAAATTGATGAAAGAGCTTGTTGCCTTTCTTCAGAAAAAGAAAATTATAGCTTCTCTATAAGATAATTTTACAATGAAATGAAAATCATATATTGCTCGGCCTCTAAGTTATCAAGTCTGGTAGAATCATAAATATCTCAAATCAATATTTTTGCAGCTGCTAGCTGCGTAGTATCTTGAAATCTATGCGAGATCGTGGCCTATATCTATATGACAGATACGGCCGATTAATGTCCTTCCCTCTCTTCTGCGGCTCATGAAGGTATGGTTTTGCTACTAAAGAAAAATTTCAGACCAGGGCATTTGGTACAGTGTACTATGAGCAGATGGCAGAAACCTACATTCATGATGCTAATTCATGTGTAGTTTTAACATTCGTTGTGTATAAAGGTAAATTACGTGGTGGATGTTAAAATATTTCAGGCGGCTCTTCTATATAACAAGGGGTGTAATTAAGCCTTGGGGGATGAGACTATGGAATATTCATTTCTGGAGTAGTTTTAGTCGGGCTTATGTAGAATGTCCATAACTCCATATCATCATCGATTGATCATAAGAGTGGTTGTCTTTCTGCATCTGCAGGCTTGTTTTATCTTGCAAGATGAAGTGCAATTACAAATGTAACTAGAGTTTCTACGCTACACAAAGATGTATTTGTTGTTTGTCGTTTGGGCACGAGCGTGTTTGGGTACGAGCGGAGGCAGACACAGTTCCATTGACGACAGTGGTGATGTCTGGGGAGGCGCAGTACAAAGCTCAGCAGCCTTAGTTCCCCTTTGAATATCTTAGTTCCTTTGGCAAGTCTGTGTCAGGAAGAGCAGCAACACGAGCAACACTGTTGCCACTTGCCATAATTTGAACTAAGAACTTTGATTGATTTTTATGCCCACTGAAGTTTTATTCCTGTTGTTAGAGCTATAGAGGCACCAAGCCGTCCAAAATGTATATGAGATAACAGGCTTGATTTTTTTTAAGAATTGAAGCAATATGTCCTTGTCCTTTTGTTTCCTTATTCAAATATCGCAGTGATTGTATACCTCCATCTTCTTATTTGTATCATTTGTGTTCGTATGCAATACACAAAGAAGTGGATCTCTTACGAAAATTATTCTCCTTATTCCTTCAGATTTTTATCTCACCATGTATAAAGTAAGGCTATTGGTAATTTGGTAGTTTGCTATTTCGGAAGTTACTGCACCATCTTACTATATTGATGTTGTCCTTTCATACCGACCTTTTCATTTTCCAAAGCATGGTATATAGATCCCTGTTTTGTATTGTTTATGTCAAAGTCATTGCAGTAAAATTTAAACTTTGCATTTTTTTAATCTGATTGCTTAAATGACATACTGAAATTGTAGCGGTGGTCCTTTCCAATCCGACCTATTTATCTTGCCAATGTTGTGTGATTCAAAACATTATACTCGATGTTACATTGTTGTACAAATACTTATGACCGAATTGTACACTGTCTTCTTCCCATGTTTATTGTTTATGATAATTTTGCATGTTTGTAATTAGCCCATGGGTTGCATAAAAAAAAACCTATCTTGGACATCTTAGAATTTTACGTGATTATCTTTTTCCATACACATGAATTTTCATACGTATTATGTTTACATTTGCAGCATAAAAAACTTGAAGAAACCGAGCAACGCACTTTTAATACGGTTCTCTCATCGCGCCTGCCTAGTGTTTTCTCCTCTGCTTCGCCGCCTCGTGCCAAAAACAACGGTAGTGAAAACTGCTCTGACATCGAACTCTCCGCCCCTCCACCCCACCCATCTCCCATGGTCATGGCTGCTGCTGCTGCGACGGCGGCCGCGGCGGCCACCCGCCTCCACCCACCTCTCCTCCTCCACTCAGTGCCACGGCCCCAGCCCCAACTCCGCCTCCGCCTCCTCGTCCCCTCTCCGCCGCCCCTCCATCTCCGCCGCCGCTTCCCGCTCCTCGCCGTCGCTGCCGCTTCCGCTTCCGCTTCCGTTCCCGCATCCTCCGGCGAAGGAACCGCGGATGAGGCCACCGATAAGGCCGAAAAGGCCCGGAAGCTGCAGCGGAGGGTGCTCGTGGGCGTCGTCATCGGGGTGGGCGCGGGCGGCGTCGTGGTCGCCGGCGGCTGGGTGTTCGCCGCCGCCATGGCCGCCGTCGGCCTCGCCGGCGCCCGCGAGTACTTCGGGCTCGTCCGCGGCACCGCCGTCGGTGGCGGCGTCCCGCCGCCGCGCTACGTGTCCCGCGTATGCTCCGCCATCTGCGCTCTCATGCCCATCCTCACGCTGTAAGGAAGCCTCGCATTGTTGTTTGTTCCGCTCCGTGTCAGATTAAGCTACAAGTTTTCATTGATTGCTGTAATTGAGGTGGTGTTTAGTTAGGATTTTCGGTATAAATGTGCCATCTCTTAGTGCTAGCTACGCTGACATCGTTCAAAAATCGCATTGGTTGTGGTCATAGAGCGGATCTCGGTGTTCCTAAGAAAAGAGCCGCATGTACAATTGCCTTCGCTTGATCACTCGTTGGTTTTGTTGGGAATTCTTGAGATGGGTAGAGGCGCCTGTTGTGAGTTTTGACCAGAAGGTAGCAAATTAGCAATTAACTAAAATTGTTTGTCGGCATTGAAATTTTTCAGTCTGGAAGTTGTAGCTTGATTTAATTACCTACGTTTCAGATTGTGGCGTCATTAGACACGGTAGGAATCTTGCCTCACTGATTACCATATCACTGAATTCCGCATCTTATCACTCAATTTCTGGAGTTGGAAGAACTTTAAGTGATGCATTTTCATATACTTTTGAGTTATGAGCTTAAAGTGCTTCGATTGCTTCTGACCTTTAGCATCAATTCTGTTGGTCCTTTTGTACATATTTTTCTCGGAGTAAAGGTGTGATTGTCTAGTGGGTTTATGTTTTAGATTTGGGCTAATCTAGACTGCAATGCGGAAAAAAAACTTCAGTCATCTGTATGCTTTCTTTTTTATCATCATGTCATGAAGGAGGTATTGCGTGTGTGATGGGGTTCGGTAGTCAGAACGAAGGACTGCTGCATTCAGTTGTTATTTCCTGTTAATATGGCTACAGCTTCAGGTTCTGATGTTTCGCCTGTATATTTACACAGGTACTATGGCCGCATGGATGTTCCCCTGACGTTTTCAGCATTTTTTATTGCAATATCTTTGCTATTGCAAAGAGGAAACCCCCGTTTTGCGCAGCTAACTAGTTCAGTATTTGGTTTATTTTATTGTGGCTATCTTCCTTCTTTCTGGGTTAAGCTACGTTGCGGACTAGCAGCTCCTGCCTTAAATACAAGTATGTTGATCAAATTCTCATTGTACTTCTTTGTTTAGGCACGGTTCTCTACCGATTAACCTTTCTGTTTGATTTGAAGTACTCGTAGAAACAATCTGTTTATAGGAGATTATCTTTTGTATAATTTAATTGATTTTCTGGGCCCATAAGAAAGTGCATTTTTTCAAGTAGTTATATTGTTTCTCTCTTTCTTGCTTTATAGATTTTTTGGGGCTTATAAGTCATAATCACTGTCCTTTGCCAGGTATAGCGCATAATTGGCCAATACTTCTCGGTGGGCAAGCTCACTGGACAGTTGGACTTGTAGCAACCTTGATATCTATTAGTAGCATTATTGCTGCTGATACATCAGCCTTCCTTTGTGGAAGGGTATGCTCTTTCCTATTTCCTTTCAGTTCTATTTGACCCATTTCATTTGCCGTGTTATTATTAAAACAAAGTCTCTTTAGTTTTACGTGATTTATCTGGAAACAACTACGCCTATAGGCTATAGCTGTGTGGGTTATTATAAATTTTCTACTCATTTTGAACAACTATTTTTAGTTGTCATGTTTGATGTTTATACCAAGAGACTTTTGCTACAGAAGCCTGTCAGAACTCAGAAGTGAGGAGCTATCCAGCTTATGGTTTAAATACTGTTGGGCAACGTTTTAAGATTGCGATTTTGATGTAGCTATCCAACTTATAAAGAAAACTGACAGATCAATGATCACTGCGAGCTTATTTTCACTGCCAAAGTAACTACTATAATTTATAGACCTACATTTTTTTTTTGACAATCAATACCATGACATATTATAGTGGCAAGTACATGGCAAAGATAAGCCTTTTATTCCCAAACAAGTTGGGGTAGGCTAGAGTTGAAACCCATAAGATCTCGAAACCAAGTCATGGTTCTGGCACATGGATAGCTAACTTCCACGCAGCCCTATCCATGGCTAATTCTTTGGTGATATTCCAATCCTTCAGGTCTCTTTTAACCGACTCCTCCCATGTCAAGTTTGGCCTACCACGACCCCTCTTAACATTCTCATCCCGCTTTATCCGTCCGGTATGCAAAGGCGCTTCCGGAGGCCTACGTTCTATATGACCAAACCATCTTAAACGGTGTTGGACAACCTTCTCTTCAATCGGTGCTATCCCAACTCTCTCACGTATATCATCATTCCTAACCCGGTCCTTTCTTGTGTGGCCACACATCCATCTCAACATGCGCATCTCCGCTACACCTAACTGTTGGATATGTCGTCTCTTGGTTGGCCAACATTCTGCGCCATACAACATCGCAGGTCGAATCGCCGTCCTATAGAATTTTCCTTTTAGCTTCTGCGCCATACAACATCGCAAGAGCTGACTACAACGATTACAAAATAAAGTCTAAAAGAACCGAGTAAATCTTCAAAATCTTCAAACTCTTTCTTCTTCAATGACACAATCTTGTACTTTTCTGAAGGCAGCCACTGAAACATGACAACGATACCAAACCACGAACCTGTAAATATCAACGAGGGTTAGACCTACATGGTTCCACTGTGATGCATGTTTGTTGAATGAGAAGATATTTATCTCGTCTGTATTTTTCCAGACAAGTGATTTATTTGAACTGTTGTGTACTTGAAAGGAAGTAAATCATGTAATCGTGTTATCCATTTTCTGTTTCAGGCATTTGGCCGTACTCCTTTAACTAACATAAGCCCTAAGAAGACCCTGGAGGGGGCTTTAGCCGGTCTAACTGGCTGTGTGCTTACCACTGTGCTTCTGTCGACACTCTTTCGTTGGCCAAGATCGCTGCTGAGGTATAGCTAAGTCATGACACCTTTCTACTGTTATTATGCTAGTCCTGAAACATTCTTGTTCTGTACTGAAATCTTAAAGATTGGTTACTTGAATGCAATAAAGCATCAAATCAGGTTTTAGAGTGGACATGATCATACTACATAGATATAACACATTAGTTTGCTTCAACATATCAACAACAAATACACAACATACAGGATTTTTTTCTAATAATTACATGGGAACTCATTTGTCATATGTTGTGGCAAATGAATATATGCCTCTTAATAAGTCTAGAATTTCTCAAAAAATTCAGTTTTGGTATCTCCCTGTAGTTGGGTAGTATTAACCTACTCTAAATATTTGTATTAACCTACTCTTTATTTTTTCCTAACTCTATCTGTTTAGTATTAACCTACTCTCAGTATTTAACAAGACCGTTCCTACTGTCCTTCGTAAATCATATAAACCAAGATATTCATACAGTCATACCCTATGATCCTAAAAAATAGTGACGCAACATGCATGTGAGTCGTGACAGCGTTCATTCTCTTTCTTGAGTTCAGATTCACATATAGATTATGCACTTGTATCTTGAATGACGTATATCTGCATAGAACTTTGCTTCTGCGCCTAATTATTTCATTGATTGATGTCAGTGCTGCTGCTTATGGAATTCTGATCTTCATGGGTTCATTGTTCGGGGATCTTATTGAATCTCTGATTAAGCGCGACGCCGGTGTGAAAGATTCTGGATCACTTATTCCTGGCCATGGTAAACACTGTTAGCTCTGTCTTGTTATATTTCATATACTGCTCGGAGTCATCTGAAATTTGTGATCATCTTAGAGCCTCACTGGACATTCATGCTGTGTCATGTCAAGCTTTTCTTGTTATATTCCATCTACTGCTCGGAGTCATGTGCTGAGACTGGAGATCATCTTAGAGCCTCATTGGACACATAATTCATCTTGTGTCATGTCAAGTATTTAGCAGCATTTTTGCATGCAATTCAGTTTGTTTTATGTCTTACCAAAGAGTTGCCCCATACTTTTCAACTGTAAATTATACCATATTCTTCTCTGACAACTATGGATGCCCATTCTCAACTTGACGCTTGCCCACGCTTGGATTACGGTAGAAGCTGGGTTCAGATTCATGACCTCACCACACCTACAGTGGACCTAGCACCGAGATCTCTTGTGTACGACTCGTCTTGTTTCCATTGGTTTTGTCCCTCTACTTGAAGAGGGTTAATGCATTGCCATTCTGTATCTCATATCTTACATAGCATCATGCCATAGCTTGCATGTGAACATGATACAAAACTGCAATGCAGGTGGGATTCTTGACCGGGTCGACAGCTACGTCTTCACGGGAGCCCTCTGTTACTCGTTTGTCAGAGTGGGTCTGCCCTTGTATGGGGTCTGATTACAGCAAAAGAGAAATCGGTTTCCTTGTGCCTTCTACCTTCAGCAGCATGGTCTGAGATGCCCAAGACCAGCTCCTTCACTGCACAATTTGGTCCTCTCGCCCAAAGGAATTTGGTGGCTGGTATATAGTGTGATAGGATCATGGGATGCGGCTGCTAAGCAAGCAGCAATTCTTGGCATGGATCGAGTCTGTTCCTTCTTCAACACCAGAATGGTGAAAACTTGTCACTTTGGTGTACATAGTTTTATTTTTTTATTTAACTTTCTGTAGAGTAAAGGAAGATTTAACTACCTAGTTACATACCTTGAGAAGTGTATTAAGGTGGGAAATGGATCCTGGGAACCAAAATGTAATTGCTGATGTCCAAACTTTTTTTCGATACCCCAGAGCCTATTTGGCTACCACTTGACTAAATGTTGGGATTGATAATGTAATCTTCGATCAATAAATTTGCAATTGCCTTGAGTTACAACAATATTTCAGAGTATCATGTGTTTCACCGAGACGGAACACTATATTTTTTTCGTCCCCACGAGAAGAGGGAAAATACGAGCACTACATACACATTGTACGATGATGTATCAGAAGAGCGTCACCATATTTACTCAACCAGTTCATTGTCCACATTTTTTTTTCATTGTCCATGTGATCAATTCCCGCGATAATAGAAGAAATAACAGCACCACATTGAGACGCATTGTATTTTGTATGATAAAGTATCAGAAGAGCTGTGTCATATTTACTCAACCAGTGTGGTCTGACAGGCAATTCACCAAGTAAAATTTCTCTAAATATGCATGATAGGCGAGATCTCCAGGAACAATATACGTGAAAGGGCAGCTCGGTGGAAGCTAAAGACAATGGAATCTCCTCCCTCGTCTTAGCACTAACAAATGATACATCAGAGCCTTTATCATGCCATCTGTTGTCAGCTTCTGTGCCCAGAGGGTAAGCCGTCGCCAGGAACTTTTCCAACATTTGTACCATCATTTTGAGAGCCAGTAAATGATAAGAAAGATGGTACAGGCCGCGATTACTGCTGAAAGGATGATCGTGTCCTTTGATTTCTTCCTCTTGATGGCACCTGCAAACAAGCATGTGTTCCATCGTTAGGGTGTAGGCATCTCAATATCTAACAAACAGCATATGCCCGTCGAAGGACTAATGTCCAGTGTAAAAAATAGGGGTCAGTACAGTACCAAGAAGGCCTCGGACCACAGGAAATTTTTCACCCAGCTGCTTGACTTTTCCCTGAACATCTCCAAACAAGGCCCTCTGATTGGATAGCGCTGATCTTGTACTTTGAGCTTGGCCAATTACCTCATCGATCTGGATTAGGGTAAAACAGGAACTGAATGCCTTGTGCTAGATGAGCTAGAGTTTATCCATCATAAACATGTACTGACAGTAACAATATTTCGCCCATGAAAGTAAACTTCTTTTGTATATTTTGCACTCAAATCATCATTCAAGGTTCGCATGTCATACACCAACCAGTGCACCAAACATGGTTGCGAGTGTTCCTAACACCCTGTTATTGCTATGTTGTGTTCAGACTCAGTGCTGTGGCTGAAAGTTAAGTTCCGCATCGCATCGGACATCACTCACAGATATATAATGATTTTGTGCATCAGACCATAGAACAAGAGCTAAGGATGAACATCACAAGTCTAAATGTAGATCCTACCTGTGCAAGTGTGCAATTGTGCAAATGTGCAGCACGCAACTGGCATGTAGTTGAACAAAATCTTAGATCAGCATAGCCATTTGTCTAACTCAACTACTGGAGCCATACCTGGTTGATGCTGCCATGAATCGAGGCCCTCTCCCGGAGCAAATGTACCCTGGGCGACATGCCGCCGGTAGCCTAGAGATAGAATTTCCAGTGATCAGACTGATAAGACACACACACCAGGGGCATAAGCACTGCAACATTTAGGTGAGGAGAGGTTGAGAGCCCGTGGCAGGCGACACGAACCTTGGACTCGGTGATGTCGCCGCGCACGGAGCTGAGGAGATCCGCGTGCTCCCTCATGGAGCTCAAGTTCCCCCGCGTCCTCCTGAACTCCTGCTCCAATCGATCGGATCAGCCAACGAGCTTACATCGGAGCAGATAGTAGAGGCGGTGGGTGGGGGAGGAAGGAAAGAGGACCTGCGTGAACTCGTGCAGGATGTCGCGGTGGCGCGCGAGCTTCTGGGAGACGGAGGCATTGGCGGGGGCGGCAGGCGCGGCGCAGCGGCTCATGCCGTCGTTCACGTCCTGCAGCTTGTCGAGCAGCGCCTGGATCTCGAGCTCCGTGGACTTCCAGGAGGAGCGGTCGGCGGTGGGGGAGGAGGAGGAGGAGGAGGAGCGCGCGGCGAGGCGCGCGTACGAGGAGAGCTTCACGTCCAGGTCCCCCTCCAGCTTCCGCGCCTCCCGCCGCAGCTCCTCCCACCCGGACTCCTGCAGCTCCAGCGACGCCGCCGCCGCCGCGTCCTCCGACGCCGCCGATCCCGCCCCGCACATCATCTCCGGCGTTCCCGATCCGGTCTTCCCTGCTCAGTGCTCACTCGTGATCTGAGGAGGGAGGGATGGAGTGCGAGGATTTGGATTCGTGTTTGTTTTTTCTTTGATGGGAATTTGGTTTCTCTTTTTTTTTTTTTTAGAATTCCTGGTCTTTTACAGTACAGCTGTAGTATCTGAACTCACGCACAACTCACTCCACACACACTCAACACCACACACACGCTACCTGTGCGCAAGCTAAGACCTAACCAGATTATACTAAGCTTCTGGACCTCCGTGAGCCTAGACCTACTGGGAAACCCCTGCGGTGATGGGCACACCACAATACCTCTGACAGAACCACGGTGGAATTGGCCCAGAAGCAGGAACTGATTAAGGGCTCAGTCCCCAAAGCCCTCCACAAATTTTGGTGAGACGTCCAGGAAAATCGGTCCCGTAGGACTCGAACCTGAGACGGGTTGGAACTGGCCACTGCCAGCCAACCACCGAGCCACTGCTCGTTCTCAATTTGGTTTCTCTTTGCGAAGACGCGGAGGTTTGCGGCGCAGGGCCGCTATAAAAAATGTTTTTTAATGTTTTGGACGAAAAATCCGTATTTTGGCAACAGTTCAACATCTTAGTTTCATAAAAAAAAACAGTTCAACATCTTAAAATGTTTAAAGCACCCCTCAAAACAATATCTTCGGTTTTTGTGTCAAACTTTTCAGTTTCCTCGTCACTAGAAAGTTTGATGGGCTAAAAATTTAAGGACCCGCCTTTTTGTTCGCCGTCGTCTCCATAGCCGGTTTGGCCCTTCACTTTCACACCGCCCCTCTAAACACCCTCTTGACCGATATGTAATTCCCACACATCCGAAAGCTCGTTACCGCCCGTTTTCCTTCCGCCCAAGTTGACACGAGGCCCTCGCGATTGCCGCCATGGATCCAGTGAGAGGCTTCACATGATATACCCTTGTTGTCATTTCTCTGTGGACTTCATGAGAATGTTGTTCCGATGTTATGGGCCGCTCGAGTCCCGACGTCATGATTCTGATTTCTTCGTGTGCCCACGAGCTGTTTGCGAGAATGCCAATCAAAAACATATCAAGAAAAAGAAATGAAAAATACAAAGTGTTCCCGATATATTAGGGCTACCACTAGGGAGAGACACTCCCGATAGGGTTCTGGTATGTCCGGGCACTCCCAATAGCGCGTACCATTAGTGCTTGTACCATAGCCCCTGCCCCTTGGATCTGTATAAGAAGATCTTCCTCTTGATTCTTGCATTCATCTTGCTCGCATTCCACTCTCTCCTCCGTTTCATTCCATTGCCGGCCACACATGTGCATCATCGTCGCCATGGATGTCAATAGGAAGTGGCTTTCCTGACACGAGGCCAAGGAGTTTGCCGAACATGCTCGCGTCGCCAAAGGATCTCACATCAGCTCGGGCGGGGTGCATGTTCCGCCACTTCCCACCAGCTTCAACACATAGCATTGAATTGTCGCCCCAAGCATAAAATATGGCAGTAGCTGAACCCGTTGTACACATCAACAACCCCACTAGCTTGCACTTCATCAAGGAGCGAGAGGCGGCGCTCAACTGCTTCACCGGCGAGTATCCGCCGCCGGAAAGAAAACAATGTCGTCGTGTGGACGTGGTTGTGGTCCGTGCCCGATAATTAAATGTTTCGGTTAAACTCCGTTTGGAGTAACTGAATTTTTCTTTTCAACCAAGGGCACAAAAAATGCCATGTTTTTTTTTTTTGAATTTTTCCACCACTATATTAGGTCAGCAAGCCCGTCTCATTAAAAACCTCCCAGTCCCTTTCGGTACCCTGGAAGGAAAAGAGTGCGTCAACAAACTTGCTGCCTCAGATAAACAGAGTTACATCATTTACAAGTTTTGGCAAGATAAAGCAAAAAAAATGCCATGTTTTCATGATTCTTTTTGTGGAACAAAGAATATCTGGGCATTTCATGATTCTTTTTGTGGCCCAACGCCGCCCACCGTGGGATCAAATGCGCCAGCCCACCTCCAACCACCTCCAAGCCCAGTTCTCCCCATTCACTCCGTCTCCACCGCCTTGCTGCTGCTTCCGCTTCCGCTTCCGCCGGCGAATTGAAGGAGATGGCCTCCCCCGTCGTCTCCCGGAGCGGCGGCGAGGCCATCCAGGGCGGCATCCAGCTCGGCGACTCGGTACGTTCCTTCCCCGCCTGACGCGCTGCTCCTTTGGTCCGGCTCCGGCCTCCGGGGTTGGACGCTTACGGACTTTTTACGGTCTCCCCCGAGGTTTGAGCTCGAGCTGATTCTTCTTCTTCGCAGGCCAATGTCGCGGATCTGCAGGAGGCCGCCACGCCAAGAGTACGCCCCCACCATCCATCTCTTCGGGTGCCGTAATCGTGATTCACGAGCCCATTGTGGAACGCTGCTGCTTGGATCGATTAAGTACTAGTAGCATAAGTAAACATGTGCTTGCCATGCCCTCCTCGTGTAGCAGGGCATCCTTTCGGTTGCTGCGGGTTTAGGGTTTAGGGATTTCTGGTTCAGACCGTAGGAGCGAGCTCGGTTCACTCACTTATCATTTGCCACACTTAACTTTGATTCTTTATTATTTGCCACATTGAACACCACATGGCAGTGACACATGGGGTTGCAAATAATAAATCTGGAAAGTAAAAGTGCGGCAAACTGTGAAATCCCCCGACTTTGTGGTTTCCGGAGAACGCGGACCTGTAGAAGGATAGCTGAGTGGGACGGAGCACGAGACGTGTGTCGGTGGATGGGTGCTATTTGGAAATTGGGCTGGGTGTATTTCATCAATTTCCAACTTGCGTGTTAAATAAATAAAAAGGACACTCATAACTCACAGTGAAACATGAGAAGGCACTAGTAATTCTGGAGTCCAGGGGCTTGTGATAGGAATGAAACCATTTAATATATCCTCTATTGTACTACTAATTTGCAAGTTTTCGTTTTGCAGACAAATGTACTGACTATAAAAGCCGTTTGCAACAGTGGGCTCAACGGAAAAAACTGAAGCTGCCAGTTTACCGTGCTGAGTCAAAAGGTGACCCCCATCAATGTGAGTTCAGAAGCCTCGTCGAGGTGGGTGGCGAGCGTTTTTTTTTTTTTGAAAGGATCCGTCACAAAGTACAGGAGCTCAGCACAAATTACAACCAGGTCCAACAAAGAAAGGAAAGCACAAAGCTCCCTGAGCCACCTGAAGGAATCACAGACAGATCCACCACCGTGCTCCCCAGAACCTGGTCGCCGCCGGAGTCGCCGTACCACCAAACCCGAAGAAGAGAGCACCTCCACAAATGTAGTCGACTGCAGAACCGCCCGCCGCCACGCGACGAGACCCAGAGCGATGAACGCACACGGCCAACACCATCTCCTCCGCACCACCCAGCTTCCCGCCGACACGGCAGCAGCCAGACCAACCACCAGCAAGTCCCGACCTCCAGAAGCCCGCTCCCCTCGCCGCCACGGCCGGCCGGAGCAACCAACGAAGAGGACCACCACAAACCTCAGCAAACACAGGTGGAACCCGACACCGACGAACTCCTCCATGGAGCTCCCGACGGAGCCAGGTCGCAGCAACCCCAAATCCTCCAAAAGCAGAGCTACCTACTCTGCCCAGTCGAAGAGAAGATCGGGGACAAAAGCTCACCGCGTGGATCGCCACCTCCGCAGCAACGAGCACGCAGAGCACCAACTCTCCCCAGATCAACAGATCTGAGAAGCACCAACCTCCAGCAGCTCGCCAACTCCGCCACAGGCGTCATCGGGGAAGGGACCGAGCGCTGGCACCGTTATTCCACGCAGACGCCGTCGCCACCTCCTCACCAGCGCCAGCAAGAAACCCTAACCTACTCCTATCTACAGGCCGACCGAGAACCTGGGATCCCCCATCCGCCACCCGTCGCCGGAGCGGCGAGCAGAGGATGAGGAATCCCGCGGCCTCGCCGGCAGATCGAGCAGGGAACAGAGACGCCCTTCTTATCGCCTTCTACAGTAGCAGGAGGAGAGGAGAAGGAGAACGAGTTGCCTCGGGTGGCGAGCGGTTTTGGTCACATCAGTGGCATAATCGCCGCAAGGATGCGGAGCAGGATGCTGCCAAAGGGGCCTATGATATTCTGGTGACAATAGATGATGATGATCCTACAGATGTGCTTGGACTGATTGAAAAGGTTTTTTTGTGCTGTTCCTTCTTTTTGTTGCTTGTCATATTTGAATTCACTAGTAATCGTGCACATGCAATGCACGTTTCAAATTCACGTCTCACCCCTTTCCGCCTCGCTCTCACAGAATTTTGACTCCACGGCCATGAGCGATTAATGCAAACATTGCAGAAACATAATTCAAACATAGGAAATCTTGTACAATAATAGTAAATCTCCACTAAAATCCTCACATGGATATGACAAATGAAACGTCATGGTAAATTAAAATACATAGATGACAATTTTACAGAAAATACCAATATTTAGAATCGTTTGACCCTCTGTTCGGCTGGCATATTTGAGTAGTGTTCCCTAGCCCGCTGCCGTTTCTTCTCAGATGCAGTGCAATGATCTGACCCTCTTTTGTATTATGTTAACTACTTTGCAGGTGTTACCAATTTCAAAGAAACAACAATGCTTTAAGGCATGCAAGAATATTGCATAGCCAGAGAAGTAAATCATCCAAGCAACTCAAGAACAAGCGATTTACAAGCCCGGAGGTGGTGTGTCCATTGTAAACCTCCAAGTAACATACAAACTTGTTTGATAACATAAACAATGTTGTGTTTCCTCTTCTTTTACATACAACAGAGCATTGCATCCATCCACTCATGGAGAAACTTTAAATATTTTAGGCAGACCTTATGTTGAACTGATACAGCGGTCCAACACCGGATGACCCAGATTACGTTTCCTATTCCTTGACCCAACAGAATACTTGTGAAAATTGATACGGACCATACTACAGAGGGGGAAACAACTAAAATGGATCATTTTGTCATAGCAAACTGTCTTGCACCATATTTTCGGTGGCATACATCTCTCATGTCTAAAGACTCTACGCAAAATAGAAGTTCAATCCCAAAAGAATCTTAAAATACATGAACCGAAAAATAAGGGAATAGATAAATGAAATGCTCACCTAATATAATATGAAACATGTGTACCGAGGGTTGAAAATAATCTTTCCATCAAGGGCAGCATCAACATACACAATGGCAAAAATGTTTCTTTACCTTAGAAGCTAGAGCCAAAAATACACATCATTTCTATGTAGGGTTTCCAAATCAAAGCTACTTAAAAGTTTTGATAATGTTCATGACTTCATACAAAAAACACATCAATATATGATTTTTTTTTTTTACCTTAAGACTGTGAGGCAAAAGCCCCACAGCAATTTATTAATCAGAACCACAAAAACAATTGTACAAAATAATTACATGGAGAAAAGGAAATACTTACACCCTATACCAAACTATCTATCCATACCATCAAAACATCCCGATATTTACGCTTAATCCTATGTCCTAGGAGAGACAGGTCATGTACAAAAAGAGCTCTCCAGCTAGCAAAGGAAGGTCTCTGCAACTGAAAATATGTGTCCATTCCTTTGCAACCAAATATGCCAACACGTCGTGGCCACCACTTCCATAAAAAAGGGTTCTGCAAAATCCCTCCTAGCCAAAGCAATGGCCTGAAACATGTCTTTACTTCCACTCCAATCAATCTGGAGGTAATTCCAAACTCTCTGACTGAATTGACAATTGAAAAACAAGTGCATCCTATCCTCAAATGACCTTGCACAGCATAACACACAATCCTGATTTTCAGTGACCCTTCCAGAGTGTCGCCGTAGCATCATGTCTTTCGTATTAAGCCTGTCATTCAGCAGTAGCCAAGCAAACATCTTAATTTTCATCACACAAGCCGATTTCCAAACCCACTTAAAAACTGCAGATGCCAACATATGCGCATGGGACAGATCATAGAACTTCTTGGCCTTTATTCAGGCCCAGGAATAGGTCCAAACATCAGGATCATCATTTAGTGGATTAGCCAAGATCGCCTGCTCCAGAATCACTGCAATATATGATGGATTAAAGATGTTACCTCTATTCCCTACACATTTGAATCTATTCCCTACACATTTAATTTTTTATAGATTCCAAAAAAGTTAGCAACAAAATTCAAATATATATGGGGTTGTTCCCATGCCTCCTTTCTATTGAGGGTAACCCACCGCAAACTTAAACCCCATTAGACAATTAATTCAAATGCAGCATGTGTAAAAGTATTCGAGGTTGGTATCTTAGGGCATCACAAAGTCCGTTAGCTGTACATATGACCTTCCGTATGCTGGAATTGGCCTTTTTCATGAAAAAGGGGATACGTATTAACATGGCATGCATTCCGTTTGCTGGATTTATCAATACCTACTTAGGGATTTAAGATGCTTACAAGACTTGGTTCTCGAGAAAACATTAATAGCAAACATTACAAAATAGCATATTCAGTTTGTACTTTCTAACCATCCTGATTAAGAATATCATGAGTAAAAAAGCACTACATACATTGTGAAGTGGTTTCCAGGAGATACATTCAGAAACTCATGAAGCACTCATCATTGTTTTTAAGGCGTCCTGCCTTGGACGCTTAGGCGATAGAGCGCCCCCCCAGCGCCTTAGGTTTTTGTCCGCCTTAGGCGCTTAGGCGTCGCCTAAGCGTCAGAGTGCCCCCCCAGCGCCTTAGGCTGCCTTACCGCCTTACAAACCATGGCACTCATAGAACTAAAAGATCTTTCGACAGCTTCCTTTAATACACGCTTTTTTAAGATTCTAAGCCTCAAGTCATATGAACAATAAGAAATAAAAATCTTCCCCAAACAGCTAGCTTGGGTCACCCGCAAATGTCCCGTTAAAACCATAAATATGGAAAACATCAAAGATCTACTTATGAAAAGTTAGTGGAAAAAAATGTAGATAGACAAATGCTAATGGAAGTAATATACTATATGGAATCAGTTTGCACTTGGTCTCAGGGTTTAGAACCAGCTAACCTCAGTTAATCAGAATGAACTGAGATCACATTATTGGATGTTGATTTAACCAAAATAGATCAAATTGAATATATACCTTGTTGCATGATGTAGAAAAAAACACTTGCCTGCATGAAAACAATGTACTTCACTGCAACTGTCATTGCACTCTATGTACTATGATCTTCAAATATATACAGAAATAGCAATATTGTAGATATATGTAATTATAATGACATTCTTGGTTGAGTCATGGAGGATATCAAAATACTGAACAACTCTATTGTTAACTCTAGCCCGTAGAGAAATTTTATCAAACAAACTGAGTATGTGAGGACATGTCCAGAAAGGATCAGAAAAGGATTGATTTGCAGTCAAGCCTGAATTGGGATCCATTCGGGATCGATTTTTAACGCCACTATTAACCTTTTATCCCCTGTGAGAGAAAGAAGTCAAACTAACTTTTATTATAGTACTTACTTTCAAGAGGGCCCACAGGAGCGAGAACACTGAATGGAAACACTCGTCGGAAGCCCGGAACAAAGACATTCTCATCTCATCTACTTCTCCTGGCCACGAATAACAAGATATTTCAGATAAAAATAACATAGTGGTACAAATTTTTGAAGATGAACGAAGCAGGTTTTCGTTTGAATAGAAAAATTGCAGCCAACCAGGAAGAGTGGAAGAGGCAGTACGGTGATGTGATGCTTGTAGGCTGGCCGTGGCGAGCGGCATCCGTTTATCCTAGTTCTCAGAACAGGCAAAGCGCATGATGAGCGCTGCTACGCCTACCATGAACACGCCCTGAAACCCAACGCATAAACCAACTATCCAAGTCAGATTCCTGCTCTTAGCTATTCACCTGTAAAAGAAATTACCACCAACACACATCTGGACTGCGAGAATCAATTACGCAAGTGCTGATACAAACATACCGTCGGGGGCGGGAGCGTTGTTTGCGGTAGTGCGAGTTGGCACCGCAGGCATGGAACTGCCGGCTTGTATTAAGTGCGGAGGACAGCGTTGCATGCAGAATTGGAGGAGGGCGTCGCGCGCTCGGCGCCGCCGTAAGAGGAACTGGAAGATAGGTGGTGGGAATTGTACCGGTGGGTCGCGGCGACCCCGGCGGAGAGGGCCGCGGGGGAAAGCGATATAAGCGCGTGGAGCAGGAGGCCCGAAGGTGCGTAACGACGGCAGCGGAGAGGGCTGAAAGGACAATGATGTCGCCTAGAGGGGGGGTGAATAGGCGGTTTAAAACTTTTCCGGTTTAGTCTTGATAATTGCGGAATAAAACTAGATGTTTAAATTACCAAGCCAACAACCTAAATAAACTAGGCTCACCTAATATGCACCAACAACTTATGCTAAGCAAGACAAGCAACAAGGTGATAGCAATATAGAATACTTAAAGCACGAAGGCTATCACAATGTAAAGTGCATAAGTAAAGAGCTCGGGTATAGAAATAACCGAGGTACGCGGAGACGAGGATGTATTCCCGAGTTCCTCTTTGTTAAGGGAGTACGTCTCGTTGGAGAGGTGTGAACCGACACAACGGTTCAACAACCACAAAGGTTTCACCTTCTTCTCAGATGAACCGCACCACAAAGGTTTGGTTCACCTTCCACTATCGGTATTCCTTCGAGGCGAAATCCGGAGCCTTTCAACAACAATCCGGGGCACAACCCACAATGGGATTGGGGGCTCCCGAACGGCTTTCAACAACAATCCGGGGCACAACCCACAATGGGATTGGGGGCTCCCGAACGGCTTCAAGTGACCACACAAGGGTCTCAACCACCACAAAGGCGTCTAGGGTCCAAGGACCCAAGAGAAACAAGTTCACAAGTTTTCAACTTCCACGAATCCTCGTGGAGAGCACACCGATGCACCAAATGCAAAAGGCAAGAGCACAAGTGCTCAAATCCTTCACTCTCAAATTCCAACAAGGCAACAAATGCTTATGGGGGAATAAGAGAGGAAGAACAAAGAGGAGATGCACCAAGAACTCCAAGATCAAGATCTACTAGGTTCCCCTCACTTAGAGGAGAGATTGATTGGTGGAAATGTAGATCTATATCTCCTCTCTCTTTTCCCTCTAATTTGAGGCAAGAATCATGGAGGAATAGAGAGGGAGGCAAGCTTTCCAAGGTCAACAATGGTGGGAGAGAGAGGGGAAAGCTTACTTGACCCTTTGGGGAAGAAGGGGGCCTTATATAGGTCCCACAAAAAAAGAGTTGTTGCAGGAAAATTGGGACCGGATATTCCGGTTCAAGTTTGGACCGGAATTTCCGGCCCAGACGAAAACTGTTCTGGTGGTGACCGGATATTTCAACCCGGATATTTCCAAAAGACCAGAATATCCGGTTTCCTGAAAACTGACAGAAAAAGCAAAACGAAAACTTTAACAACTTTTGCATCCGGACTCCGTTTTCAATGTTTTTGGGCTCGTTGGAATCACCACAACGAGCACGAGAAGATTATGAAGAGAAACATCATAGTCCAACAAGGGAAGATAAAACCAAATGTAGAAAGGTAAAAGCTCTCTAAAACGAAAGACAGGTAAAACCTTGAAAACCTAAAACGCAACAAGTTTTCCAAACGAAATCCGTTTTCGGTGAACTTGGGCTTGTCATGAAGATCACAACAAGCACCAAAACCCAACAAGGAGAAAAGTAATTAAGAACCAAGAAAGATGATATGCCAAGAATGCAAAGGTTTGAGCTCTCCACAAAGATGCGATCAAGTTACTCACTTGAGAGCCCCTCTTGATAGTACGCCGTCTATCCTATAACCCGGTCTCCCACTAACACCTGAGACCGGTAAAATAGAAAATCTATCAAGATCATACCTTTGCCTTGCGCATTCCACTTGAGCTCGACGATGACGATCTTGACTCTCTCAAGTTGGAACACCTTTCTTGATTGTGCTTGCTAGCACATGCTTGATGAAGACTTCTCCAAATGCTCCCCCATACTCCATTATGGGAGGGCCTCGCTAAGATCCGTCTTCATGTTCCTTTGCAAGCTTCAATCAAATGATATCTTCCGAGATGCATCATATTGAACTTGCACTTCATCTTCTTCTCTTGATATGTATGATGGCTTGGAGGTAAACATGATTGTTCACTCAACATTTTTTCCAAGCCATACTTGCAATAAGCTCAACTCTACACATGACCATTCTTCATATAAACTCTTGAATAGAGCATTGGTCATCATGTCATCTTCAAGAGTCCAACACATGAACTCCAATCTTTTCCTATGGACAAGATCTACAAGTATATCTCAATGCAAACATTAGTCCATAAGGATTGTCATTAATTACCAAAACCACGCATGGGGCAACACATGCACTTTCAATCTCCCCCATTTTGGTAATTGATGACAATCCCTTTTACGAGGGTTTATATAATGAATTAAGCAACCATGCAACACAAAGAGCAAGGATGCAAGAGCAAGAAAGGCAAATGCTTGAGACCGAAACTAAAGCAAAAACCAAAAACTCTTAAACCCTCTAAACTTCTCCCCCATTGGCATCGATTGCCGAAATGGGTGAAAAGTAAGAAGGCCAATATAATAAGAGCTCCCCCATAAAGTGTGCATTTCTCATAATGTGAGTGAAATCAAATGCACATATCCAATGAAGAATAGATGGAGGGAGATCGAACTATATTGTGGATCCAAAATTGCAAGAGAATATCAAATAGAAAGATACTTCAACGAAAGAAGCAAGCAATCAAAAGGATCCGAAAAATGTTCTAAATATCAAGAGGGAACTCCCCAAGGTACGTGCACAAATAGGATTTCTATTTCAATATAGTGTGCACAACATGGAATCCTCACTCCCTCCTAGATAAATTCGAACACAAGCCCATGCAAGAGAATATAAATGAGAAAAGAGGCAAACAACTTGCAACAAATAAATTTTTGCAACATGAGCAAGGAGCGGCAAATAAAGGATGGGTGTGAGATATAAAGACATTTTAGGAGACTAATACAAGGATGAGCAAAAGCATCAACATAGTCTTTCAAAAAGTGTTGCACATAGTGCATATCATGTCTTTCCATACCACACACCAAAGGAGATATAGCAAATAGCTCCACAAGCTTAGTAAGATTCAAAAGCATAACACATAAAAAAAAGCTTGTGCCTTTAATTAGAGACCAAAGATCAAAAGCAAAAGGGTGGTTACAAAGAATTGGAATACCAAAAAGATGTAACTATTCTTATGTGTATAAGTTTCTAAGTAGACACAATCACTAAGATATAAGTCACAAATAAACATGTACACACAAAATAGGTACAAAGGTAAAGGTCATGATATCCAAGAGGAAGTCATAAATACACCAATAAGATTTTTGCTTAAAAGCATAGCACAAAGCCAATTTTATCTTAAAGGGATATAGATAAACTTCAACACATACTCATCATAGCATCAAACGTATCCACAAGGGATAAGGTGATAAAAGGGATGCTCCGAGTAAGATAACAAGTATCACGAAAGGCAAATGATTTTGAAGAAACATCAATATTGCATATGAGACACTAAGTAGAAAGTGCTAGATTGACAAATTGGGATTGATGAATCATGAAAATGAATATATATTCCCCTTATATGTAATCATCCCGGCTTACTCACATTTGCAATAAAGACATTTTGCAAGAATCAAAGAATTGCAACAAAGAGATTCATGCCATGAAACAACCTACACAAGGTTGAAAGCTAGAAAGTATGCATGAGGTAGATACTTGTTACCGAGATAGCATTGGTGATGTAGAAGATAAGAGTTAACGATCATCCAAACTTGGCTCCAATGAACACACATGGTGACACCACCTTCCTTGTAAATGAGACAAGCTTCCAATGCATCTCCAATGTACCTAAAACACATTCAAGTACAACATGGTACCCAAACTCATTGGGTCCAAAGTAGTTAGAGCAACTACAATACATAGGACAAACTCCACATAAATATGTGCATATTAATGTGAAATTGAATTTCATGCACATCTTAGCCATATAGGATTTGATGGAGTTTATCCTATATATTGGATCAACGAAAGTAAGCATGCCAAAGATATACATATAGTAAATATGCATGCACAGACTTTCAAGAACCAAAAGAGATACAATTTGGATAAAACACCAATTAAGCCAAGAGAAAAAGAGTTGTCCAAATTATATCAAATATCCAAATCAACACATGATTGAAGATACCAAAAAGAAAAGATACCAAATGAAAATATGGTCAAGAATAACCAAACCCTCTACATTTTTCATGATGGCACAAAGTACCAAGACGGAAAATGCTTGTCTTCAAAGAGACATATCATCAGGATCTAAAACCAATTAAAGACAAATAGTGTTCAATAACATATAGGATAGCTCCCCCAATATGTGTGCATTATTTATGATTTTGCATTTGAATACAAATGCACACCAATGGGATCATCACACACATATATATTATACAACACTAGTCAAATTCAAGAAGAGCAATAAGATCCATAGGATACAAGGAAGACAAAAAGAGTTTGATAAAACAGTTTTGGCAACAAAATAAGGCAATTCAAAGCAAATGCCAAAATGAAGATGGTCTACAAAATTCACCACAAATATGAGTATCACTTGTCATGGACAAGGAGTATGGAGATATTTCTCGGTGGTAAATAGGAAGATATACAAGACCAACTTCACAACAAATAAGCATATGTCAAAGATAGGAATTGCACACATGCTTAGATAGAGATTCTTGACGGCTTCAATTTGATCACGATCATGCAAAGCACCAAGAAACTCTCTCACACACAAGATCCAAAAGATGAGAAATAAAAGACATTTAAGCAAATATGGAACTTGTTTGAGAAACATGCCACTAGGAGAAGATAATTGACAATACAATTCTAGGGGCAATACCTCACATCTTCACATTTTCTAGGCTTGTAATATGCACATAGCTTATTACTCCCCCATAATGTGATAATCCATTTATTTGAAAACAAGAGGCAAACAAAACCAACTCAAGAAATTAATGGACATTATAGAATTTGAATTTCTCATGAGCATGACATACCACATAGAGAATAGATAATATTGAAATATCAACACTAAGTGGTATTCCTCATGTACACACATTTTAGGATTGTGAAGTGCACGAAGCATATCACTCTCCAAAAATGGATAGTCCATTAATCTCTCAAAGAGAGCCAACAAGATAAGACACAATAAAAGCAATAAGGCTCAAAAACAAGTAAATGGTGTGCAAACCAAAATACACATACTTGATTTCTCAAGATAAGTAAGTAGAGAGCACAACACATACAAACACTAGCAAGGTACAAAACCTAACACATGCAAGGGTGCAAGCAACTTTCAATGAATATATGATTTAAGTAAAAGTTACCGCAAGGAGGAACATTTGATAAGATATAGAACAATGTAACCCGAATGACTTGGCTTGAGAGAATATAATTGATGAAGATCCCTTAATTCTTCATGATGTAGCCAAGTCTCCAATGTCCTCCAACAACACCTATTGATCAAGTTTTAGTTGTTGGTCCCCAACCAAGTTGGGTCCTAAGAGGTTAGTCACAATAGGTTTGGTAACCCAAATGGTTCTTTTCTTGACACCACTTTGAGTACCAACATATGTGGCAAACACATTGCCAACCTTATCCTTTTGAAGAGAATAAACAATCTTGGCTGAATCTTTGACTTGTTCTTGGCCCTTCTTCTTATTGTTGATCTTGGACTTGTTCTTGTTATTGGAGTTGAATCCAAGTCCACTCTTGTCATTGGGGCGTCTTTGAGCACTCAACATATTGTCAAGTGTGGACTTCCCAACATGACGCTTTTCCAAGTCTTTCTTCAAAGAAGTGACTTGGGCCTTGAGCTCTTTTAATTCCTCTACATGGTTAGTATCAACACAAATACTAGAGGAAGTAGAAACTTCATTGTTAGAGCAACAAGGTATGGAAAGTAATTCATCACAAGATGTAGAAACATTGTGAGTGGATGAATCACTAGGACTAGCACATGGCAATAAAGCATTTCTAGAAGAAGTTGTGCCAATTTCCACATGAGGCTCACAAGATGTTACCTTTGACATAATAGCCTCATGAGCTAACTTTGGCCTAGCATGGCATGCTAGAAGGTCCTCATTAGAGCTAGAGAGCTTTTCATGATTTTCTTCTAATTTCCCATACTTGCTAGTTAGCAACTCAAGTTGAGACCTTAGCTCAACATTCTCCTTCAAAATAGATGCTTCACAATAAGTGGAGTTAGTAGCACAAGCATCATTAATATTAGAAATAGAAGGAGACAATTTGGCAAGCTTATTATTCTTAGATAGTTGAGTTTGGAGTTGATCATGAGACTTGATAAGTAGAGAGTGTTCACTTTCTAAAACCTTGTGAGCTTTGTCAAGTTTCTCTATGTCCTCACTTAGTCTAGCATTGCCAACACCAAATTCAACTTTTTCCTTTTTAAGCATTTTATATTTAGCAATAGCGTGATCTCTTTCCTCAATAATTTTAGCAATGATAAGATCATTTGATTCATCAAGAGATTCAAGTTTCTCCTCAAGAGACACTCGAAGCTCTTGCTCTTCCTCAAGGGCATTCTCTAAGGATGCTTTTTCATCGGCATCTTCTCTCTCAATTTTACATTTTTCCTCAAATTGAGTATCCAAATCCTCAATGATTTATATGCATTTAATACCATGAGCAACGATTTCACATAGAGAAGAGATAGCTTCACTACCTTTGGGAAGAGCACCAAGAACACTCTCACCTTTCTTGGTTAAGGTTTCAATGTCAAGATCTTCTCCATGAGGATCCTCAACCACATCATCACATATCTCGGGATTCGAGGTAGGAGTTACCTTGGAATCCTTAGCCATGAGGCAAACATGATGAATGGGTGAGGAGGATGAAGAATTGCTTGAAGCACCATTGAGGTCCATGTCTTGTTCCAACAAATGTTGGGATTCCTCTACATTGTTAGTCATGCAAGTACTAGAGGATATGGAAGCATTATATTCATGACAACAAGACATATAGAGCATATCATCATTAGATTTAGTTAAACAACTATTACATGATATGCAAGGACCATCAACTCTAGCATGTATGACATTTGGAGTGCTAGAAGAGTTTAAGTCCAAAGATAGAACATTTGCAATGTGATATAGAAGAAGTATAGTCAATAGTAAGTTCACCATCAACAATGCAATTTCTATCACCACTCACCATATTATTACCTTGTGACAAATCACATGTTGGTGAAGTGGAAGAAGTTGTGAACTCATCACGGCCGGAGGTGGAGGGAGAACAATCATCCTCAATAATTTTGGACACTTCATATATATCTTGAAGCTTGGTCCAAAGCTCATGTGCATTTTGAAAAGGCATGATTGAAGCAAGAACTACATCGCTCAAAACACATATAAGACCATTAGTAACTTGAGTCTCGAGATGAGAATTTATCTCATCCTCTAAAGATAATTCTTGGGAATCCTTTGGAGGAGATAAACTCACATCTACAATCCTCTTTATATAGTTAGGACCCATGGCCCTAAAAAGATTAAGCATGCGAATTTTCCACACATCATAATTTGTGCCATCGAATATGAAAGAGGGATCGTGCACTAATTCTCTAAACGACATCTTTTACTCTCTAGGCGGTTAAGCCCAAAAAGAGAGCCGAGGCTCTGATACCAATTGAAAGTACAATGATGTCGCCTAGAGGGGGGTGAATAGACGGTTTAAAACTTTTTCGGTTTTGGCTTGATAATTGCGGAATAAAACTAGGTGTTTAAATTACCAAGCCAACAACCTAAATAAACTAGGCTCACCTAATGTGCACCAACAACTTATGCTAAGCAAGACAAGCAACAAGGTGATAGCAATATAGAATACTTAAAGCACGAAGGCTATCACAATGTAAAGTGCATAAGTAAAGAGCTCGGGTATAGAAATAACCGAGATACGCGGAGACGAGGATGTATTCCCGAGTTCCTCCTTGTTAAGGGAGTACGTCTCGTTGGAGAGGTATGAACCGACACAACAGTTCAAGAACCACAAAGGTTTCACCTTCTTCTCCGATGAACCGCACCATAAAGGTTTGGTTCACCTTCCACTATCTGTATTCCTTCGAGGCGGAATCTGGAGCCTTTCAACAACAATCCGGGGCACAACCCACAATGGGATTGGGGGCTCCCGAACGGCTTTCAACAACAATCCGGGCACAACCCACAATGGGATTAGGGGCTCCCGAACGGCTTCAAGTGACCACACAAGGGTCTCAACCACCACAAAGGCGTCTAGGGTCCAAGGACCCAAGAGAAACAAGTTCACAAGCTTTCAACTTCCACGAATCCTCGTGGAGAGCACACCGATGCACCAAATGCAAAAGGCAAGAGCACAAGTGCTCAAATCCTTCACTCTCAAATTCCAACAAAGCAACAAATACTTATGGGGGAATAAGAGAGGAAGAAAACAAAGAGGAGATGCACCAAGAACTCCAAGATCAAGATCTACTAGGTTCCCCTCACTTAGAGGAGAGATTGATTGGTGGAAATGTAGATCTATATCTCCTCTCTCTTTTCCCTCTAATTGAGACAAGAATCATGGAGGAATAGAGAGGGAGGCAAGCTTTCCAAGGTCAACAATGGTGGGAGAGAGAGGGGAAAGCTTACTTGACCCTTTGGGGAAGAAGGGGGCCTTATATAGGTCCCACAAAAAAAGAGTCGTTGCAGGAAAATTGGGACCGGATATTCCGGTTCAAGTTTGGACCGGAATTTCCGGCCCAGACGAAAACTGTTCTGGTGGTGACCGGATATTTCAACCCGGATATTTCCAAAAGACATGAATATCTGGTTTCCTGAAAACTGACAGAAAAAGCAAAACGAAAACTTTAACAACTTTTGCATCCGGACTCCGTTTTCAATGTTCTTGGGCTCGTTGGAATCACCACAACGAGCACGACAAGATTATGAAGAGAAACATCATAGTCCAACAAGGGAAGATAAAACCAAATGTAGAAAGGTAAAAGCTCTCTAAAACGAAAGACCGGTAAAACCTTCAAAACCTAAAACGCAACAAGTTTTCCAAACGAAATCCGTTTTCGGTGAACTTGGGCTTGTCATGAAGATCACAACAAGCACCAAAACCCAACAAGGAGAAAAGTAATTAAGAACCAAGAAAGATGATATGCCAAGAATGCAAAGGTTTGAGCTCTCCACAAAGATGCGATCAAGTTACTCACTTGAGAGCCCCTCTTGATAGTACGCCGTCTATCCTATAACCCGGTCTCCCACTAACACCTTGAGACCGGTAAAATAGAAAATCTATCAAGATCATACCTTTGCCTTGCGCATTCCACTTGAGCTCGACGATGACGATCTTGACTCTCTCAAGTTGGAACACCTTTCTTGATTGTGCTTGCTAGCACATGCTTGATGAAGACTTCTCTAAATGCTCCCCCATACTCCATTATGGGAGGGCCTCGCTAAGATCCGTCTTCATGTTTCCTTTGCAAGCTTCAATCAAATGATATCTTCCGATATGCATCATATTGAACTTGCACTTCATCTTCTTCTCTTGATATGTATGATGGCTTGGAGGTAAACATGATTGTTCACTCAACATTCTTTTCCAAGCCATACTTGCAATAAGCTCAACTCTACACATGACCATTCTTCATATAAACTCTTGAATAGAGCATTGGTCATCATGTCATCTTCAAGAGTCCAACACATGAACTCCAATCTTTTCCTATGGACAAGATCTACAAGTATATCTCAATGCAAACATTAGTCATAAGGATTGTCATTAATTACCAAAACCACGCATGGGGCAACACATGCACTTTCAAGGGCGGCGACGGAGGGAGTGGGGAAAAGCGGCGCGTGGGCGGTGCGGCGGTTTCCTGGAGGCGACGGCTGTGATAGGCTATTTCGGGGAATAGACGGTTTCTTTTTCGGGGAGCGGGCTGTTTATTTTCTTCCAGAAATGAATGCACATCATACAACATTGGCGCGACGTGAGACGTCCGATTTCGCCCTGTGGACGGCCCTGATGATCCGGATCTGACACTCTCGCTCTTTTAATAGTAGTGGTGATGTTTAATTTTTGTTGGTGATTGCGTATCGTATCCTAAATCAGGTCTCCTCATCATTTTCTCTTGTATTTTTTCTTACAATAAACGACATGAGACACTATTTGGCGTGTTTATCACTTTTCCCCTTTTACCTAGTTGTGTTACATTTTTCAGCCATGGTGTTAATGATCTTGCCACATGAACCTGCGATACCTGGACATTGGAAGTGACAACATGTATGGCTGCTGATTGCAGATAGTTAACTTATCCAAAAAAATTGTCTGGATTTTTTTGTCTTATTGCTTCTTTTTGGGCAAAGACTTTATTTATTCCGGCATCTGTACCCTACTGTATTCTTGTTTATGTAACTCATGTTCGGTGTTAAACATACTGTTAAGCCATATGCCACAAGAATAGATAATCTCCTTTTATCACATTTTTTAATTTTGAATTTAATAATCATGCCTTGAATAAAGTAACTAATTAATTTCCGTCTAACATACAAGTTCCCTTTCTTCTATTCAGGATGTGGTGTTCTGCAAATCAATCCTCAGGAATTCGCTGTTAAGACAAAAGCCACTCATCCCACTTACTCTCTGGGTCGTCCAGAAGGGCTAGCGGCCATGACCCTGTTTGTTTCATCTGTGTTGTTCGCTGGGAAGACTTATATTGGTGAAGCTGCAACAAATAAGAAAGACGCGGAACAGAAGGCAGCTCGTGATGCAGTAAAATCTATTTTAGGTAACTTATGTGTCGTTTTTCATGCTTAAAAAGAAAGGTCCAACTTTTTTGAACTTTTGTACTGAGAATTATGACTAGACTTTTAGAAGTACTACTAATGATTCATTATGCTATTGCAGCTACAAACAACAATTGTATGAAGGAAATTATCAGATCAAAGAAACAAATTATCGTTGCCATCACATCTGCTGGGTTCAACAAAGAAAGAGCTGTAGCTGCGTGTCCAACTGTTGATCAAGGAGCGAGTATCATTCCAGCAGCTAATCCACCTGCCCAAGCTATTTCTCGCTCAAAGAAGCGCAAGAAGAATAGAACTACCTGACAAAGTGTCACCCATCGTAACATAAGGTAATTTCCTTTTTCAGTTTGTACCGTGTATATAAACGACATTGAATTTCTTCATGGACACCTATTGGTGTATTAGGTCAGTTTTGTCCTAAAATCCAGTGTCTTCAGAGTAAGTCGCACGAGATATCATATTTTTAAGAGCAGGTTCATGTGATCTCAAGGAATGAACCATCTATGCACATAACTACCAGAATGTTAGGATCACATCTTGTCACAAATGCATCCATTCCTGCCACCATTCTCACCAACGTCACTGACTATCACAAGTGGATCACATTGTATTGAGGCTCAGTGACCTAATATCGATGGTTAAAACCTAATATTTATGGTTAAAAATTGACTTTCTTATGTTTAAATGTAATAGTAATATGCCAATCTGGTTGCCTGCTCTGCTTTGGAAACAATCCTATCTTTTTGGTAATTTATTTATGCATCGGCGTTCTGTATGTTTCACATATGGGAATATTATTGTTAGGCTCGAAGTTGATGGAGAAAGACATCTTGTTGTATGTCTTGACCATCCACATGCTTGCTGCTGTCAAGATGTATGAAATTAACCAATAGGTTACGTGCCTGGTCAAGATGTATGAAATTAACCAATAGGTTGCGTGCCTGATGTTGTCAAAGTTTTGCTTTACATCAATTGTGCCTCAGGAAAAATAAAAATAATTTTGTTGGATAACTTCCCTTAATTTCCATCCTTGAGTCATCAAACCATGGCTGTCAAATTTGAAAGAGCTTTAAGAGTTGCAGCAGCTAAATGAAGTACCTAATTAAGCATCATCATCAAACCTTTTGGAGCATGGATAGGCATCTCTTATGCAAGTGAATGCACAGATTTTAATATTCGTCGAGGTTGCTATATTGTCATGGGCATACTATATATCACATCTATAGTGTATTTGCAATGTTTTTGCAGTTAAGTAGTATTTTCCCAAACCGCCACCTGCTTGAAACATATTTGGAAAGTGCTATTTGTCTTAAAATGCTCGCCGCGTTGATCAAGAATTGCTGAAATACTGTAGTATACGTCAGTAATGTTGTGCTGGTTGTTTGGGGAAATATATATCCTTTTCAGATAGTTGAACTGCTCATTTAGCTTGTCCAGTACCAGCTGAAATGCTATTGAATTGTACTTGGACCCCTTTGGCCAAAATATCTGGTGGTTATTTGTTATTCGAGCAGTCTTGCTATCACATATCTGGGAATTCCTGTTGTTTGACAGTGTCAGATCGAACTAACTTAGCCTCTTTATAATTGATCGGCAGGTGGCGTAAGGTCTTGTCACCTATGGTGGTGGAGGTGAATGGATTGCAGATGCCGTGCAATAATCATTAGTTGGATGCTTCTTGGAACGGTGTGTTGGCTTAGCCATCATGCCCTCGGTAGATTTCTGTAGTTGACTTGGGATAGGTGTCAGGAACCTTGGGTTTATGTAGAAGTAGCTTCTCGCTAATTGTCGGGAACTCGGGATTTCTGTGATGCAAGTGGTGGGTTGTTGTAGGTTATCCAACTCGTGTTTGTGTCGGATCCTTGATTGATGGACTACTGATGATGCTCAGCAGCTTGTGTGTACTGATAATTTATCTTGTCATGGCGATCTTCTGTTAGAATTAGTAGAACCGGTGCCGGTAGCTAATTAGCAACTGACTGGGGTCAGTTTGTGGTGGCTGAATCATGTTGTGTTTTAACATGTTCTATAATTTCCTCGCAAAAAAACTTGGCCATGGAAACAGGCAAAAGTTGCACAAATTTGGAAAGCGCCAAGAAGCTTGAAACAGAAATCCTACATGTAGATAGTGTCGAGGTGTGTCAGTGTGTAAATTTTCAATCCGAAATTCGTAGTAATCTAGGCTACACAAAAAAGACCAATCGGGTAAAATTTCAAGTTTTTAAAACAGTAGACTGTTCACCACCCAGATCCGGATGGTAGGATATGCGAGTTGGCTTCGGAAAAGGCTATAGCAAATCGAACTATTTTGTTTTGTTTCATCTGCTTATTTTTGAGAAAAAACAGTAAAAACTGAAACAAAAAGGCCTCGAAGCCACATTGAATTCAGTTCCACCGTTGGTTTGTACTAGATGGCAACTTGTACATACAACATGTATGTATGGCTGGAAGCCGCGTATACTATCGACGTTTTTTTTGTTGCACATGATTTTTTTGTGTGCATGGAACACTGATGTTCCATTAAGACATGGCCAAATCATCGGTCACCAGACAGAAGACGGGTAGCTCATAGTCCAAAGAACATGATCTCATGTACCCAACGCTGCTAATCCATGAGCCGGCTTATTACAATCCCTATAGGGGATAAGGGCAAAAACCACACTAGCGTCGATAAAACTGTTGCACACCTTGTACGGAAATTCACAATGGAACCCGATCTCATATGCTCCTGTTATTTCGGGCAAGCAAAAAAATAAAAAAAAACTTTTCAGAAAATTCCGACAAAAATCACAGCCATACCTGAGTATGGCACGCACGAGCGTGTGAAATTTCGCAACGAAATGACACCGTGGCCGCCCTGTGCAAAAAAAGACAAATTTCTGACAGAAAATGAGATCCAAAAATTTGAATTTTCGGATCTGTGATTTCTCTTTTTTGCACAGGTAAGCCACAATGTCAGTTCGTTATGAAAATTCACACGCTCGTGTATACCATACTCAGGCACGCTTGCGAATTTTTTGGAATTTTTTGAAAAGCTTTTCCTTTTTTATTATTTTTCTGAAAATACCGGGAGCATATGCTCCCGGGTGCCAAAACGCCACCTTGCTTGCTTACTCAATTATATACACTAGAAATCACTACTGAAATAATTGTTAGATGCACTCTTTGCAGATATTATCATGAACACGTATAAATTGTATAGACACGTATAAATTGTATAGACTGTGCATTGTAGAAAAAGGTTGCAAAATAGACTTTAAAAAATTACAGTTTAATACATTTAAAGAATGTTTACTAATATTTATTAACATTGCAGGTTATGTGGCTAAACTATGGTCCCAATTAAAAATATACTTGTAATATTGTAACATGCCAAGAACACTATCTAAAAAGATATAAGAGTTTAGTACAAATTTAATTTATTTTGATAGCCCCGGTGTCGCCTTGGAAAGCCTAGCTGAAGTCATATAATTGCAGTCGCAACGTATCACATATCTATTTAAGATGAAATTTAAGAAAGAAACAAAAAATTGTTCATCAGGCACATCGTTAGTTCCAATGTTTTGTCGACCTCTCGTGGGTTGGATCTCCCGCAACCCTACGTCCAAATTTTATTTTTGCCCACTCTGAATACTGACAAATAAGACAAAATCAACTCCAAATCCATAAAGTTCTATTCCTGAATTCGGAAAAAATCTGCTTATTCAACAGCACCAGCCTAACCAATTACCTATGAAAATTTGAAGTAAATACAACAAAATTGAAACTCCTATATTTGGTCATTCGAGGTGAGCTGACCGGGACAATGTAAGTTTTCCTTTAGCAGGCCTATGAATATGGCCGATTCTCTCCACCCACAAAGAATATGACCGATTCTCTCCACCCCACAAAGAATTTGGCCCAAACTCGCCGGACTGCACATGAGTAATGTGACAAGTACATAATGTGGCCCAAGCCAGCTTATTTCGTAGTTTTAGCTCATTTTCTCGGTTAGGACTATCTAAAGGTTCCCTTCAGGAAGGGAAAAGAGAGAGTTGCGAAGTGCCACGTGGTGGTCTGCTGGAGCGGGTGGACCTGGTCAAGGGGACGAAACCAAATTTGATACGGCGCTGCAGCCAGCGCGCTAGGCGACTCGTATACGAGCTGGCCTCCGCCGCGTTAGCCCCCGCACGCGCGCGCCTTTACGTTGCTTCCGATCGCCCCGTCCTGTACGCGCGAGAACGTGCAGCTGTACGAACGTTCGCTTTCGATAGTACGCGAAGCCCCCGTGCTGGCTGGCCGGATGTACACAATCAAGGGCATGCTACGTACATAATTTTTTATATGTACACACATACAACAAAAATTAGTAGCACGTTGTACATATCCAGTAAAAATGTACAATAATGTTGTTTCTATATGTACACACATTGCTACCGTACACTCACACTGTTATTGAATATACGTGATACAACTGGTTGTACACACACGTTGCCACTAAATGTACACAACGCTGCTACTAGTTGTACAACACAAGCTGCTACTGAATGTACGCACACACTGATACTGAATGTACAAACCATACCGAACCGAAAGTACGGAAAAAAAGTTCGTCAAAACATATCAACATGGGATCTAGTTTTGAAGATCTTGACGCGATAAGCTCGAAAGTGAAAACGGTTTGTAATTTGGACAAACGATTCTAAAGATAACTCATTTTTAAAAATGAATCTAAAAAATAAATGCACATACAACCCTCCGCGCGGAGGGCAGAAATCCCACCAAAACTCTCTCGTGCTGCCACTTGTCACATATTTAAGCACCCACGGGGGACCGTGTGAAGGGAGAAGCTGACACTTGTCATCACGCCACGGTCCGTTGGGTTCCCTTCGTGAAGGCAAGCCTTTTTTTTAGTGATTTCCCATTTTCTCTCAATGATCTGGTCCAAGGTCTATTTATATTGGACACGTGTATCGGTGTATGGGCTGCCGAAACCTAGTGGCCCGTGACAGTTTGTGTCTGGTCTCGTCCTGCTCAGCCCGCAAAATAGCATGTGAGGAAGGCCCCATGAGATCGGTGATGGTTACAGTCTTTTCTTCTAACCTTTCTGGGGCCGGACAGGCATCGCATGTATCGGTTACGAGAAATATCGAACGTGTAAGAAAAGTCGAGATCTGCCACACGTGGCGAGAAATTTGCGGAAGTGTTCTAGCGCAAGGCGGGCAACCTTAGGGATGAGTATGACAAAAGTTTTGTTGATACCTTCCGGGCTTTCCTCCCCCCGCAATATCCTCAGCACTGACCGAGTAACTTCCTCCCCGCAAAGATCCCAGTGCCGCTGAAAGAAATGCGCTGGAAAGCCATCTGGCCCCGGAGCCTTTGTCGGATACATCTGAAAAAGAGCAGTTTTGACTTCCTGTTCTTTGAAAGGGGTTGTCAAGGAGGCGTTCATCTCAGCAGTAACCGTGACCGGCACCGAGGCGAGCACCTCCTCCATCCCACTTGTTCCTTCTGATCTATACAAATCATCATAGAACTCCCGAGACATCTGCTGCAATTCACGCTGGTCTTCGGTAACAGTACCATCAGGGCGAGTTAATCTCACAATTTTGTTTTTCTTCTTTCTCCTACTTGCCTGTTGATGGAAAAAATGGGTGTTCCTGTCCCCCTCCGAGAGCCATTGGACTCTCGAGCGCTGGCGCCACATCTGTTCCTCTCGATGCTGCAGTTCAACTAGACGCACTGCAACTTTTAATTCTCATAGGATGGGCCAACACGGAGGGGTGCAGTCCTGTGAATTTCCAGCTCCTTCTTGAGCTGTCTGATTTCCTTGCGGACATGGCTGAACGTGGTGGAGTTCCACGTTGATAAAGACTCAGAAAGAGAGGTGAGCTTTTCCTGTAGTCCTTGCATGGTTTGGGTCTCGTCATTTTCCCGCCAGGTTTGATCAAGCATTGGTTTAAACTCGCCATGGGATTCCCACATAGTATCGTATCGAAACAGTGGTCGATTTCTTTGGTCCGAGGCCGTGGACGGTTCCATCTTTAGTAGAATGGGGATATGATCAGATGTTGCTGCCGAAGCGAGATGACGGACCTCAGCCAAAGGGTAGCGTGCACACTAGGCCGGAGACGCTAGTGCTCTATCAAGACGTACTCGACAGTATGTACCACCCGACACTTTTTTCTCGAAAGTCCAGGGTATTCCAGTGAAGCCGAGGTCAGCCAGACCACACACGTCCACTGTCTCACGAAAAGCTGCAATCTGAGCATTGCTGCGCTCCTGCACGCCGTCGTGTTCCTCCTTACGGAGTACTTCATTAAAATCACCGATGCACATCCACGGATGTGGGTACGATGACTTTATGAATTTCAGCAAATCCCACGTTTTGTATCGTTCGCTGACTTGTGCCTCTCCGTACACACAGGTTAGACGCCACGGTTCCATCCCCGGGGAAGAGACAATGGCATCGATGTGATACTGAGAGTAGGGTAAAATCTCTACGTTTATTCCATTATTCCAAAATAAACCCAAGCCACCACTGCGGCCCGAGCTGTTTACAGCGAAAGCATAATCAAAACCTAGAGAGCTTGCTAGTCCTTCTACCCTTTTCTTCGATAATTGGGTCTCCTGAAGGCACAGCACATCCGGGGCGTGTTCTCGCGCAAGATCGCGAATTTCCTTGACTGTCGCGTCGCCCCCCACTCCACGACAGTTGAGACTGAGGCAATTCATTGTCCCTGGCGGTCCTCCTCCGCGGAGGCCGCCACTTCATCAGTCTTCTCCTTGGTCACCGAGGTGATGGCGATTTCCTTCCCACCCGCAACCTTCTCTTTAGTGAGAGTTGCCTTCCTTTGCTTCTTCAAAGCTGCGGGAGGCACATACACTGGTGGAGGTGGTGGCACCCGTTCAGTTCCAGCCTCTTCCATTCTTAACTTCTTCCGTGCTCCAGTATTGCCCGAGTCCTCCTCAGTAACCGCAGACGGCGGCTTCAGAGGGCTTGAAGCCATGTCCTCCGTCTCCCCTGGCCTCTCATTACCTAGGCCAGCCTCATCCGAGTTACGTTTACGGCTCTCTCCGCGCGTGGGAACCCATTTGCGGATAACACGAGTTGTGCCTGCATCCTACCCAGAAGAACCTCCACGGCCACGGCCGCCAGATCGGCCTGCTTGAGTCGGCCCCCGACCACCTCTAGCAGAGCGGCCGGTATTCCATACACGCACACCTGGCGTTCCCGATCGCCAGTACTCTTCCTCAGAAACCATCCACGACCCAAACTGAAGCTCTGAGTCCTCGTACTCCCCAGTTCCACACTCCCAAACTGTATGTCCCATTAGCCCACAGTGATCACAAAACTTAGGCAGCTTTTCATATTTAATCTGTAGGAACAACCTATCCTGGCCCTCGAGCGCAAGAGGGACAAAGCGCGTTAAGGGTTTGGTCGAGTCTAGGTAAACCCGAGCACGGTGGAAAACGCCCGTCCTCATCTGAACTGGTGTGAGGTCGACAGAGACAACCTCGCCCACCCTGCTAGCCAGCTGCTCAAGCACCCCCTGATTCCTAAACAGAGGCGGGATTTTGTATATCTGGATCCACGCTTGGACCCTCTTGGGATCTTCCTTAGGCTCCGCAGTCGCCCCATCGAAAGGTTCCATCATCAAAGCACAGTTGCGGAATAACCACGACCCCTCCTCCATGATCTTCTTCCAGTCGCCGAGGCACCGTGCTTGCAGAACAAACAGGTTTTCATTAACCGGGTGGAAGGTGACCACCCGCGCGGGGTTCCACGCAGCCAACATCGTATTCTTCAGAGATTGCAAACTGAAAGCCTTGTTCGTCAGGACTTTGGCCGCCGCCAGCCACTTGATCTCCGGCCATTGCTGGACCTCCGCCTTCTCCAGAACTACATCGCGCAGCTCCTCTCTGCGCAGCTGCAGGTTCTTCAGCATCTCGTCCACGTCAAAAGCCTTCTTCGACTTTCCCTCACCAGACCTTGAACTCCCAGCCATGGCGATCTCGCGACCGTCCTCCCGCACCAAAACCTAACACCAAACCAATCTACCAAGGCCGGGTAGCGGGACCAGCCCACCCCTTGATCAGCCCGAGTCGACAAGAAGGTGGAGGATGGTGACGGTGGATGGACGGGACAGAAACTTCCGGTCGGGGATGAACGCCGCCGGAATCGCCTGCCCTAGAGCTAAACCCTAGGTTTTCGCTGCCTCCTTCCTTAATAAGTTTTGTATATTTTCTGAATGTTTCAAAAAAGAACAGTCCGAAACAGGCAAGCGAGGCCTTTGGCCGTCACGTGCCTGGCGTGGAAAACAGCTGGGTCAGGCTTATTTTTATCCAACAACTACGTGGGCCGGGCCGGCACGACACAGAAGGCTGTCGGGTCGGGTCGGGCTGTGCCGGAGGTGCTGTGCGTGTGCCTCGGCCGGCCGGATGGACACCATTACCCGAGCGGCCGAGCCCAAGATTTATTGGCCCGTTTCCCACCTTGCCGGCGCTCTCGCCTTCGATTCGACCCTCAAAGCCGAAGCCCCCGCCTCCTCGCTCCCCGCGCCGCAAGCGAGCGAGCTAGGGTTTTTCCGCCGCCGCGCAAGCTCGTCGACGTTGCGCGAGAGGAGTGCAGCCTAGCCCGCCGCCATGGCGTCCACCAAGGTGCAGCGGATCATGACCCAGCCCATCAACCTCATCTTCCGGTTCCTCCAGAGCGTACGTACTTCTCCCCTCGACCCACCCGCTCGCTCGACTCCGTCCTCTCCTCCGCCGTCATCTGCGGTTTTACTGACCCGTTTCCTCGTGGAGCAGAAGGCGCGCATCCAGATCTGGCTCTTCGAGCAGAAGGACATGCGGATCGAGGGCAGGATCATCGTAAGTTCCTACGCACTCCCCTGTGTCAGATTTTAATTTTAATTTGTTCCCCTGGAATTTGATCCAGTATTCATATCGAAGTGTTTGCCTGGCAATAGTAGTGGAAGGGATCTCACTGTGTGGGGGAGATGAGGGATGTTAGGTACTGTGAGCAGAGCTGAACTTTTTGGTCTTAGCCCAAGGCCTGATTAATAATGCCGTATTGCCATGGATGTAGGTCTTCAGTTGTCGCCTTGGAAGCGTAATTCGGCATGATAGGTTCTAATTTTTCAGCAGGGCTGAGGTTAGATGGAAGCGTAGGCTAGTGTTATTGTTCCGTTGCAATTCCATGCAATCCTATTCGCCATATCACATTGGATTACCCAAACACGACAGAGACACGCATTGAGTGGAACAGAAGTAGCACTGCTAGTTGCATTTGTCACATAAATGAATGTGTCTTTTTGTCAAATGTTTGGTATGATTCGAGATCACCAAACCAGGATACATGGTTTCGTCCAGATCTCAACAGAGATTCAAATAGAGTAGGTAGTTGGGGGAGGAAATGAAATTGACAGAGAGAACTGACATATTAATTCCTTCCTAACCTCGGATCACCGATCCCTAAACTATTTGACCTTGTTTAGGCGCATCTGACACCCACGGCCTAGGTGACACGCAGGCCACAGCTTGTTTTCCGTTTTACTCTTTGATAGATGTAATTCTAGTTTATGTCTCCTCGTCATCGCTTTCTTCCCTAGACGTACTTCCAATTACTGTCTCCTTGTCATCGCTTGTCACACCATGCGTGACCGACGTGACCGACGGTTTGGGCTTGGCGGCCGTAGCTGCCTTTTTTGCCGGCTTGGTGGCCTAGGGCTTCGCGATGGACTTTCCCGCCGGCTTGGCGACATTGGTCTTGAGCAGCTTGTAGGAGTACTTGACCTTGATCAGCTTGCCGGTGCGGGCGAGGGTGTCGAGCTTGTTTTTTAACAGCTTTCAGAAGTTGTCAGGCAGCTTGTCGTCGTACGTGGTCTTGACGTGTTTCGCGATCGCCGCTGGGCTCGATCCGCGCCTTTTCTCAAGTGGACAACATGTGTTGACAACTTACGGCGCGGATCAAGCCCAGTGGCAATCACGAACCACGTCTAGACCACGTACGGCGACACGCTGTCTGACAACTTCCGGAAGCTGCTCAAGAACAGGCTCGACACCCTCGCCCGCGCTGGCAAGCTGATCAAGGTCAAGTACTCTTACAAGCTGCTCAACACCAATGTCGACAAAACGGCGGCGAAGCCCAATGCCGGCGAAAAGGGCAGCTACGGCCACCAAGCCCAAACCGTCTGCCACGCATGGTGTGCCAAGCGATGACGAGGAAACGGTAACTGGAAGTATGTCTACGGAAAAAGCGATGAGGACAGACGGCAAGAGAAAAGCGGAAACTAGGTTGTGGCCTGCGTCTCACTTAAGCAGTGGGTGTTAGATGCGCCGGACAAGGTCAAATAGTCTAGGATATGATCTGAGGTTAGGAAGGAATTGATCTGTTCTATTTCCTTTCCTCCCCCAACTACCTACTCTATCTGAATCTCTGCAGAGATCTGGACGAAACCGTTGTATTTTTGGTTTGGTCATCTCGAATCATACACTAGGGTAGGCGTTTGGTATCCTCATTGAGTGGACAAGAAGTATTGTTGACTTCTAAACAAGCATTTTATACTTACCACAACATGTGCTGTAGGGCTTTGATGAATACATGAATTTGGTCTTGGAGGATGCCGAGGAGATCAACATCAAGAAAAACACTAGGAAATCTCTAGGTAAGGGAAATTTACATCTCTTATCGGTTTGTTTGGCTCCTGTGAGAACTCCATAATTATTTCATCACTTACTTGCAGGTCGGATCCTCTTGAAAGGAGATAATATTACACTAATGATGAACACGTAAGTGCAAATCTAACTAGGTTATATTTGTATCTTAGTTTTTTTTTGTTTTTTTTGGCGCAGACTTACCTATTTGTTATCCATGATTGCTTTTCAGGGGGAAGTAATAATAGCTTGCTGTCTGCCCTTTTGCAAGGATAACTAACAACCTAGATATCCTCAGCTTGTATGATAGCGAAGTTGAGGCTGTAGTAGACTTCATCTCCAGTCCTACCGTCCAAATTTGAGTGTAATACTAGCAGAAAATGCCCGTGCGTTGCTACGGGTGAACCCCATGTGTTTCAAATCGTAAGAATTTAAAATTTTGGTCAGGTGATGGTAGCATACCGCTTGTGTCGCCGTCGTTGAGACTCTTTCGGTACTCCTTCCATGCCCCATTTGCATGTCTCGTCTTATTCCCATGCACACACACTGCTCCTGCCGGTTCAGTGCATTACTGCGTGAACGTCAATTGTTATCGGTGCACGAGTGCCCGTTCTCCCCTCCTCTTGGATATTTAGAGCAAGTCCAGCGGGCTATGCAAATTGAACTCACCAAAATTTCTTTTGGTTTCCAAAAACTTCACTCTTTTTTTTTTTTTTTTTTTTTTGCATTTTCCATACTAGTATTCATACGAAGAGAACAAATACAAGGCCAAATACAAGCAAAGGAAAAGGAAGGAGGATACAGAGGGCAACACTGCCGTGACACGCCGACAACCACAACGAGGAAACCCGGCCAGCACGAACTCCACCACTGGAGGCGACGAAGAACGCAGCAGCCCGGAGACCTGCACCCTGGAGCGGAGGAGCTTCTAGCCCGGAGGCGTCAGAGAGCCGCAACAAGCACCAGCTCCGCAGAGCTGGATCCATAGTCGATGAACGTCCGTCGGCCGGGGCCACGGACCCCGAGCTCCATCCGCGCCGGATCTGGGGCCAGCACCGCCCCACCTCACCGGAGGTGGCCAGATCCACCGCCTGCACGCCGCTACCCCACACCGCAGCCACCTCGCACCTCCTCCACCGGATCCGCCGCCAGCACGGAGACCGCAGCGCTGGATCTGGCGGGGGATCGACGCACGGCGCGGATCCACCGATCCGCGACCGCCAAAGGAGCAGGCACGCCACCACGGAGCTCCACCGAGCACCGCCGCCGGAGAGGACGCGAACCTGCAACAAAAACAACACCAGCGACCCCACCGCCTCCACGGCGCCGCCGGCTGGAGCCCCAAAAGAGCCTACCCTATCTACAACCGAGAGGCGGGGATCCCCCACCCTCCCGCCGCCGGAGCGGCCGCCGGAGGGCGAGGGATCCGTCGGATCCGCGGAGAGGAGGTGGATCGACTGGGAGGTTCTAAAAATCGCCACCCCCGCTACAGTGAACGGGAGGGGAGACGACCAGGCGCCACTCCCGGTCTTTACTTCACTCTCTTTTTCTCTTTGCTGCATTCCAATGCACTCTTCAAATATCACTCTGTATATCTGATTTACACATATATGTATTGATGTCTTCTAACTACCAATCCTCTCTCTCAAACAATACAACAAAGTATCGATAAAACACAATAATCCACATAAATAAAGTAGTATTAATTCATAGACTTGAACTTTATGATACTGAACTTGTCAGTTCTGTAAGATCATAAAAACTCCATTAGTATAGTAGTACAGTCGTTGATGTGTCTCCACTCTCAAATCTATCAGTATAGTAGTACAGTCGTTGATGTGTCTCCACTCTCAAATCTATCATTTTCTCTCTGCTCCGTGTGTCTCACAGACGAGCTGGTAGCAATCCTCAATGTATCAATCTCTCAAACTCTCTTAATCTCTCTCAATCCACCGCTGAGTAGGAACCTGATCTCCCTTTCTCCTCTCAATCTCTCTCATCCTATCGCATACCAAAACGACAAATCAACCATCCCAACTACGCATCCAGTAATTACAGGCCTTGATTAGCAAGTAGTAGTATCATCCAAGTATATACGTGCGAGCAGACACCGATCTGTTGCTGCTCTTTGCACGCGGGTGCAGGGGACGAAGGTGGCAGGTGGAGCTGTTTTTGCGAGCATGGCGAGCTGAGTGGCGCGCGGCTCTACCGGCAAGCAGGTCCAGTCAGAGCGGGATGAAGGACTATTTGGGCGGCGGAGGCAAACTGAGGCCTTGCGTTTGTCGCTCCTCAGTCCTCCCGTCGACGCCTTCAGCGACGTCGCTTGGAGCTGGTCGACGACGGCTCGTTCGAATCGATCCGGGGCTGCTTAAGGGATGAACTTGCGAGATTGGATTGGAACGGGGAGATGAGAAACGGTTTGTATGCGGTGGATGAGGAGGACGAAACGGAAACGAACACACGTCTGTCTGTCAGTACGACGTATGAAACCACCCATCCGGAACAAGCACGCGACGTACGAAACCAGGACGACGTACCAAAAAACGGACGAAAATTGGGAGGAAGAAACCTTAGTGTTTTTATTATTTGAGAGTGTAATATACTGTATTGGCCAGAGATAATAGACCCTGTGAAGTTGAAGTGTGTTATCCAGGCCATGAATTTCGTGCTTGGTCTAGCTTAATTATTATGCAGAGGTATCGATTCTCTGGTGGTTTGTTCTTTCTTTGAAATATGAACTTTGCTAGATGGTGTGCCCTGGAATTGGTTTGATTTTTTTTAGCCCGATAAAAGGATCTTACCATGAAAAAACTAGGTAAATTGATCTGCCTTTTGTAGTTATGATGATGGAAATTACTTTTCATAGCTGGCATCTTATTTGATTCCAGCTTGATTTGTATTGTGCTTGAAATGTAGCTTGCTTTCTTGCAGCACGCAGAGATCTAGGTTTGTATGTAGATGCAACGTTTGCAGGCAATTGAGGTCACGTGGAGTCTCTTGATTGAACAAGAATTGTGTGCACTTCTATCGACACATGTGCTGTTTTCTGCTGTAAACCTTGATGGTAATGCTCATAAAACACCAGGTAGCCGTAGCACTTCACTTTCAGGTGATGGTAGTATAAAACAATAAAAACAAAAGGCAAACTGAAATAAACTTGATAAACTGTGAATTTTCAAAGTCGGATTTCTTTTTGTGCGGCTATTTGAATGACTGAAGGGACATATATTTAACACATGACTTGCGGTTTACAACTTTATACATCATCATTAGGACTGCGCACTAGGTTTTTCGGTTATTGCTTCCATTTTATTTAAATACAGACAAGAACAAGATGAGATCATCAACTAGTAGGTTTTTTGCTCTTGTTATGTATCTGGAATCCGGTGGCACCCATGAGGGCAACCAGCGTGCACAACGGGACAAATACGACGTTGGGGATGTAGTGCAGCTTGAACATCTTCACCTGCGGGATGCTCTCGCTGCTCTTCTTGGCGATGATGGCTGCTGCTGGTGCAGCGAGGCCGGCCATGATGAAAAGGCTGTCATCAACATCAGCCTCATGGATGTTTTTCTCCATGAACTCGATGAAACTCTTCTTCCTTTGTACTTCGTCCTTCATATCTTTCCATTTTTCATAAAAGACCTGCACTATGTGTGTACCATGTTAACGTTGACCTTCTGAACTGCATGTAACTGCAATTGCCATAAGTCGTACATATTTACACTGAATCATGTCCCTGGGTAAAAAAACAGATGGATGATGGTTTTACCTTTATATCTTTTTGTCCTGGAGTATCGAAATCTTGGCCAGGCATTAAGGTGTTGAAATACCTACAATTTTTTTGGACGATGACATAAAGAAAAGGTGGGGCGGAAGAAGTGCTGGCAACAAAACAGGAAGCTTACTGGCAGAAATCAACATAGGCAATATGGAAATCTGTAAAGTTGCCGGTTGCCTCGTTCTTAAAACATCGATCATAAATTTGTCCGGTAGGTAGCGAGCTCAACCCTGGCAGTCCTGAGAAGAACGCCAGCATAAGTCAAGTTAGAAAACGGAACAGAAGTGCAGGCAAGAAATATAACAGAGCGAAACCACTAGAGCAATGTCATATCATGTGGCTCCAGCCTACAGAACAAAATCATAAAGAACTCAGACTCAAGAATTTACCAAACTTGCTCAATGCACTAAAGGGAAGACCCATTATTGGTCCAAGAGAGAGGACAGAGAGTTATTCTGCTTAGAAGATGTAAGGGAGCACTGAGTGTTTATATGGCCCGAGAGAACCAAGGCAATGCAAGCTTGGAATGCATTCCTTTCTTCCCTTTTCAATCTTAAAAGATCTCTTTCGTCCCTTTCTTTTGATTCCTTCCCTGGGTGTGAAGTTTGAGTTGGTCCAGTTCTTGAGTGGCAGGAATCATTTGAGGGAAAAGTTATCAACTCAGCTACTAGTTGGGTATCCGCAATGAGGGTTAAGGTCTAGTCTCTCTTACCTTCTGAAGAGTGTTCTGCACATAATTTACCAGGTGAGTTAGGCTTGATCCAGTTGCTGAAAGAATATGGTGAAAGGTTCAATTATGTGGCTGTCAAACAAGAGCTGCATCTTTTACATTAAGAGGTTAACGAGTTGTCAAAATTCAACAACTTAAGTTATGGTACTGTAAATTTTAGAGCGGTCTAACATCACTTTTTAGCGGAACAAGGAGCTGGGCTAGAAGGTGCTGCTAGACATGCTTTCTGGCACATGTATATGCTTTTGCTTGCATAAGACGAATTGAATAACCTTGCTTTAGCTTATAAAGGAGAGATTCCTACTGCTGTTTCCTTTTATGTCTTTTGGAGGCCATTAGTTTATGTTCCGAGTTCTAGCGTACAGCACGCAATGCCAGACACTTACATTAGAAGATGCATAGGGCATTGTATGTAAAATCCAGTTTTGGTATACGTCAAAAGTGTATGTTCTACTGCATACAACATACTTTTGTAAAAATGTACTTAGACATTGGAAGTCAGAACTCACATGAGCTCGTGGAAGAATGTCAAGATGCATTGCATTGTCTGCTTGTCATGGTTCAATGAAGGTACCATATCATTTTATTTTCATTGTTGAACGGTGGTAAATCTGACCTACGCCAAGCAAAAATACGTCCGTGATTGGTCTCACCTTAGTTTCCGTTTGATGTTCTTGTGTGCCAGCGGGATTACGCTTCAATATTGACACAGCAACACATACCACTTGGGTTTCTTAATTCTGATGACAGCTTACAACAAAACCAGATTGCCCCTTTTACTTGCTCCAGTCACAACGATCAGATCATATGGTTCAATGAAGCATTCTGAATGTCTGCAGTTCATTTTAAGAATTCTGCTCAACCCAAGTAGACCCGACATGCTTCTCGAAACCCCTGTCCTTCATCACCTGCCGTAGCTCATTAATCTCCTCCCACAAGCCAGCGCTCGCATACAAATTTGACAACTCGACGTAGATTCCAACATTCTTAGGCTCCAGTTCAATCGCCTTCTGAGCTGCCATTCTCCCAAACTCAACATTACCGCAATCCCGGCACGCACTGAGCAGAGCGCCCCATGTAGAGACGCCAATATCAACTCCACATCCTTCCCTGGTAGCGATCTCCCATGCCTTGGCTACTTCTCCTGCCCGGCATAACATGTTGACCACACAACCGTAGTGTTCCGGTGTGGGCACCAACCCGTAATCTGCACGCATAGACTCGAAATACCTGAGCCCCTTGACAACCTCTCCAGAATGCTGGCATGCTGAGAGCACGGCCAGGATAGCCAGTTTGTCGGGCCAGACCCCGAAAGCCACCATCTGGTCATATGTCTGGATAACCTCCTTGCACCGCCCATGCCGCCCATAGGCATTCAGCATCGCCGTCCATAACACAACATCGTCTCCACCAGCATTGGCACGCAGCGCCAGCCTGAACACCTGCTCCGCACGTCCAACAAGCCCGCATTTGGCGTACATGTCCACGAGCGCGCCGACCAGGAACACGTCGTACTCCACGCCCCTCACCCTCCTGATGGCATGCCCATGCGCCTCGCCGCCCAAATCAGCGTTCGCCGTCTCCCCGCACGCCCTCACCACGGCCGTCATCGTGTACCCATCGGCCGGCAGCCCAAACTCCGGGAACCTCCTCACGAACTCCAGCGCCGCCACCCACTCCCCCGCGCCCACGTAACCGGCAAGGACAGCGTTCCCGAAGACGCCGTTCCTGACCAGGTTTTCGTCGAACAGCCTGCGGGCGTCAGAGAACCGTCCGGACCCGCCGTAGGACGCGGCGAGCGCGCAGGAGACGAAGACGCTGCCGAGCCACCCGGACCTCGCGGCGAGCGCGTGGAGGGGCCCCGCGTCGGCGGCGGAGGCGTGGCGGAGCGCGGAGCAGAGGGCGTAGGAGTCGAGTGGGCCGCAGCGGTGCGCGAGCGCGAGGGCGGGGAGGACGAGGGAGCGGAGGCGGGGGTGCGGGGAGGAGGCGGCGGCGGCCAGGAGGGAGTTGAAGGTGAGGCGGGGAGGGAGGCCGGAAGGGGAGGATTTGAGCAGCGCGGCGTGGATGACGGCGGCGGGGTTCGGCGCCACCGCAGTGGGAGGCGGCGGCATTCAGACGAGCTCTACTTGGCTTTCGCCGCACGAGAGCGAAGTGGACTTCGTTTAAAAAAAGCCAAACGGGATGTGATCATGAGAAATATAACCTACTCAATTCGTCCCTAAATATAAGAAGTTTTGGAAGTTCAAAATTAATTTGCTGGGATCCGGAAAAAACTGTCGTGAAATGGTACAGCTTTCGAATCAGTTTTTGGATATTTTTTTACCACTAGTTCTACCACCTCCGATCCGAAAAACCGTCGTGAAGTGTATACGAATTTTGTACTAGCGTAGTTGATTCTCCATGACAGTTAATTAGGACCGGAGGGAGTAGCATTTTACTGTTCGGTTATTTTAGTTTTGTTTGCTTTCAGGATTTCAGATTATAAAGTAACCATTTTGCCAATTCTTAAAAAAATTACGCTCTCAAAAACAAAAATCTTAGTCCAAGTTAGAGCTTTGTTCCCGTCAAAAAAAAAAAGTTAGAGCTTTGTTGACTCGGAACGTTGAATTTGAGTCGTGATTCTTGCTGTCTTGGCTCAGTTGTGGGTGAGTTGCAACTAAGACTGAGATTGGATCAAGTCACCTGACTGAGAGTATGTCAACTAATAACTAGTCGCTCCCTTAAAAATAAGTATAAATCAACTCATAACTAGAAACTTAACCTAAACATATTTGTTTCCAGATGCACAAATTTTCGTACACCAAAATAAATTACAACATAATGTTTTCATTTACTACCATATGCTTAACCATAACGCTGCTCAAGTTCTACAATAAAATGTTTTCATAAAGTTTCCTCGCAGTAGGTCTATATTTAGGAAATCGCAGGGTGAGCGCAGCGGACCTAGGTACACGTGCACCCAGTGTCCCAGTTGCTTGAAATTTCAAGAGCACATGTGTAAAATTTTAAGGCTTGGCACAAATGTGTGTGCATGCATATTGTTGAACGCGGTGTGAAGATACAAAATTGAGCCATTTTTTTTTTTGGTTCAGTAACATAGAAGAAGGGAAACATGTGTTTGCATAAAACAACTTTCTTTAGTCATCCAACCACAGGTCTCTCCACTTTTTTCTTGTTGGTTACACTTTGTTATTGGTACTCAGACATGGAAGAATAACCTCGTCCAACATTTGGTTTTAACAGGTCAATCATTTCACATCTTTTTTCTCCCACCATTTTTACATCATTGCGACGCATGACTGTACAAGAAGAAAGGCAATCTGGGCTTTCCACACTTTATCCATAAATATTTACCTTGGAACTTACCTACCCACACACTGCACACACAGAACCTGGATGCTAAAAAATTAGAAACCCTCACATCGCACGGAACGCACAAAACAGCGAGAAAGGGAAGGAGGGAAAATAATCAAACTACTGTACTCGTCATCTTCTCCCTAGATGCTCCAAAGCTAAGGATTCTCACAAAGCTTGGGGGTTCGGAACTCCGGTTGGGCTCGGGAGGTTGCTCATGCTTGCGGTTCGCAGGAGCTTGCGGAACTCGGACAGGCTTATCCGCCCATCTTTGTCGATGTCGGCCTCCTCCAGCAATGGCTCGATTGACCCCTTTAGGCCCGTGTGCTGCACCTCGGAAGAAAACCGAAGTGAGAATGCTACCTGTTACATTTTCTATGCTGAAGTTGTTGGTATCTTGTTGGGTTAGTAAACATATTTATGTATTTGTCTATGCTTAAGTTGTCTCAGTAAACATATTTATCTATTTATTATACTTTTATACTCCCTGAATAGTACTCCAACTAAAAATGCTCAAACAGGCAACTTGGACAAACTAGTCTTAAAATCATCAAATGTGCCTGAATTGACCACAACCTGATGCATGCTATTGTCGATTTCATTTTATATAATGGATAAATCATAATTTGTACGTACAAAATCGAGAAATCACTTCAGTAACTGAATGTGAAAAACCAGCTAGTGAAACTAAAGCACAATATGGAACGTCCATCCAGATTAAGTGAAGCCAGCATGAGTTCATCGGAAAACCGACATGAAAGATAATCATGTGAAACATGCGTGGATTAAGAAACCAACATGAAATAGGAATCAAAACTTACCATTCTAAGTTCATCAGGGGTGATGTATCCATCACCATCCAAATCAAATTTGCTGAAAGCGGCTTGGCAGCGTAGGCCCCACCTTTCAGAGTCCAACTCAGCCATCTGATGTATATGCAGAGTTGCTGCAACAAACTCTTTGAAGTCGACAAGACCATCCGTGTTGCTATCGATCTATCGGACAGAATAGAGTCAGCTGCTTGCTCTGAAACAACAGGGAGAATGAAAAGAAGTCTCAAAGCTTACTGCTTGAATAATCTCGAGAACACGGGGACCCTTCAATCTCCAAGGAAGATCCTTTGCAAGGGCCTATTGAAACGTACGAAGATCATCAGCATCTCAATGAAATCAACTGCCAGTGCAAAACACTCTACATAGAAAGAGTTCAAAAATCTTACATGCCGCATTTCTTCAATACTAATTGATCCACTTTTATCAACATCAATTGCATCGAATTGGTCCTTTAGATCCGCCAGCTCTTCCTCGTTGACTGTACTTGCTAAAGCCTGAAGAGGCAATTGAGTAATAATGTAAGAACAAAATATGAGTACCATAAAAATAAATTTTGAGATCACAGTAATTACCCTCAGCGCAAATTGCTTAAAACGGCTGTACTTGACAAACTGGCGCATGTTATACAATACAGATATATCAACAGGGATCTCAGATGCATCTCCTCCTTCTCTCACCCATGGATGTGCTAATCATATCAAGCATAAACATAATTAGTAAACATGACAGGTGGTGAGTATTGCACATTCTCACTGCAATTTTCTTTGTAACTTGATACTTAAGAAGTGTATGCTACAGGTTAACACTATACATCTTTACATCAAATTAACACCTAAAAGATGATGCAACCAGGAAACAAAGGTATAACAGCAGACCTAAGATTTCTTAGCTCGTTAGAAATAGATAAAAGTCAACAATTCACATGCATTTCTCGATTTCATAAGACTTTTTGTTTTACAGGGTTTCATGTTACTTCTAAAATCAGAATGCAATATCTGATCTAGAACATCATATTTTAAACATGCCAGAAAATATTTGATACAAGACAGAATTGTCCTCGGGCTGTACATATGTACAATAAGTCCCGGGACATGCATTCTTCTCACGTAGAGTAACTAGAATAGGCAAAATGGCAACACTGAGAATCACAGCTAAGCCTAGTATAGTATTCACATTATATTGGAACTTACAGAGAGCTTGAGCTGCTGTCAATCTCGCTCTTGGGTTCTTCACCAGCAACTTCTTGACAAAATCTTTAGCACTTGTACTGATTCCTGGCCAAGGCCTCTTACGAAAATCAGGCTTGTTTCTTAGAACCTGATTATAAGAAGTTAACAGGATGCATAAGATCATGTATACCATTTAAAGACTATCTTTGCTGATGTACATGCACAGAAATACTTGACACAACAATTTTACTGGTTGAGTAAAAAGATGCTCCTTGTATATTGTGCAAGACTTTTCTAGCAAGCCATTAGGAAAGCCAGCAAATTGTTTTCGTTTTGTGAGATACCCAGAATTCTGGAAGTATGCAACAGATATACACTTACCTCTTTGAATATGCCATCCTCTGTTTTATCCCAAAAAGGGCGCCTCCCACAGAGCAAAATGTAAGTTATAACTCCTATACTCCAAACATCTGACTCGGGTCCCGACCGCCGTTTTAATACTTCTGGTGCAACATAATAGGCACTGCCAACTATACCACGGAACTTCTTCCCTGTAATCATGCATTTAAATGATGTATGAGACAGAGCAATTACTGAGTTTATACCCTGTTCAGATTTGATGCAACAAGATACATATAATAAAGATGCACATATGGAGAGGACACTGAAGCAGGTACCCGGCTTTATGAAGTCTGACAGACCAAAATCTGTTGCCTTCAGAGGCGAGTCCTCGTTGGTTGATTTGAAAAGGAAGTTCTGGGAAGGAAAATAGGTACATTCTTACATGACCTGAGAAGTAGTGAAATATCACCAATATGTATGCTAAGCACCAAGACACTGAGAGTGTTCAATTTTGTTACCTCTGGCTTCATATCTCGGTGGACTAACCCACGCAGATGACACTCAGCAGCCACTTTGAGCATCTGCCGCACTACTACTGCAGCATCTTTCTCACTATATCGGCTGTTTTTTCTGTCAAAGGGAAAATGCCAATAAGAACTGGTCCTTGTTTTCGCAATAAAAAGGTGATTAATGCAGGCAGCAAAGCATCAAGTCTAAATTTGCAGACGTAACAAAATCTAGCAACCCAGTGGCATCCGAAGAGAAAATGAGATATGGAACAAAAACAAAAGGAGAATATCTCTGATCTTACTTTGCCAAAATCCGGTCCAATAGTTCACCGCCCTCACATAGTCTGCAAGAAAAGGCAAAGAAGAACGAGTTGGTACTTGGTACTAGAACATAGGAATAATACTGAAAATGATAGTCATGTATACCCTTCTGAGTGTATTAGAAGAAAGAACTCAGAATATCCATGCGTGATAGTCCAACAGGTCATGCTAAATGCTATAGAAGTACATACAGTTAACCAAACTAAAAAAATTTGGTACAATGCAAGGAAAGTGTGATGAGTTCAAAAGATACATGATTAAGTGCTAAAAATCCATGCCTTCAAATTTTAGTTACACTATACACATTTTTCATGTATTGTAAGAGATAGATAAACAAGGGAGCTGGTCTAACCACAGAGTTATGAGTTATAGCAACTTAAACTATCTCATGTCAACACAGAATTACTATGATTTAGGATGAAAAATCAGCAAGTGCAAGTGCATGTATGGGACTCCAGAAACAAGATATTATAAGTTGTTTCCACAATTGTGGCAAAATAACACTGTTAAATCTGCAGGCCACTATATAATGAAATGTTTTTTTTTTGCGAAAAACTATATAATGAAACGTTAATCAAATAATCTGCTAAAGAAGCATGAGACTACTTACTCCATAACGATATACACGTATGAATCATCCTCAAATGCATTGTAGAAATTAACAATGTTCTCATGGCCTTTAAGGGCTTTAAGTATCTTCACTTCTCTCTTTACATCTTCCACAGCAACAGGTCGGTTCATCTGTTAAAGATGTCCAAATATAATTGTCTTAATCACATATTCTAAGATGATGCAAAGTAGACAGATGTAAACGTGTAATTGCAGTGCATGTATCCAAGGCTCCAATTTGATGTACGTATGAACATTTGCTGAACAACACTCGACACAGCAAGTGGATAATGATTTATGGGATTTTGAACAATTAGCATTCATGCAGTGAAATGTTGTCATTAGTTATTAACTTATTATTAGAGTTCGCAACACAGCAGTGCAGGTGCTACATTTTATTTCCTTTGCAAGAAGAGGTGTGATTTCCACAAAAGGTTAACCATCAGTAGTCAGCATGAATTCTACAAGGATATCATCTGGTCAACTTTCAGTGGTTATGCACTCTGTCCCAGAAACAATCGCCCATACTTCTAGCGTGCGTATGACACTAATTTACTACCAAAGTTATCAAAGTTCTGTTATAATTGAAATTTCCCTGTGGCTTTACATTTAAATAAAACGAAAAAGCAATACTGCCATTTGAACCAAGGTACAAAGTCTTGGTAAAATCAACACCGTGTGGATTAGCACATGTATTCCAAGGTCAAATTAAGTGGAACGAAGAAAATGTCATCCATCTATAACATGGAAGAAGCCAAGGACACGTTGTCCACTGCCACCAGGAAACGGTTGGTGAGCTTATCAGGAGAAAAAATTTAGCCATCATAAATGAACAACTACACCAAAGCATCTGTAAAGACGGCAAATCTCGCCAAAATAGTGTCGTGAAAGTGGAGCTCCACGAGAACTGCATCCCGCTGAAATGATACCTCACAGATTTTTCACAGGAACAACAGACGCCTGCAAACAGCTACTACTATAGACAGTGATCATACCATTTTCGCTCTGAATCCGGAAAGAGGAAGCGTCTGTGCATACAGGCAAGACAAAGACTCGTTGTAGTACCATATTACGGAGTAAATAAACGTGGTGAACAACTGCTCGTGTGCCAAACTAGGAAGGAACCCGCGAGGATGGCCTCACTCATGTATGCACTGGACCCCCCGAAAAGGAGAATGGACAGCTGCGCCTAGCGATTAAATTTGACGAGGGGAAGAGGCAGCGTAGGGCCTCTCGCCGACAACGAACGAAGCCGCCCTCCTCCACACACTCACGCATCATCAATTCAGCATTCGGCAACCTCGCCGAGAATGTCCTGTATTCCGCCCCTGCAATCCAGGCCAAATCCGCGAAACGCCGCCGGTAGATGGACCGTGAGAAATCTCGGCCGCCCGAGGTTGAACCGCCGGAACTTAGCTAACCTCTAATCGCCCGGCAGGTGGCGGTAACTGATTTCATCCCACCGAAACGAGGACCGCTGGAAGGGGAACGGAGGAGCCGCCGGAAGGAAGCGGGGGAAATAATTGTCCTGACGGGGACGCGGCACGGCACGCACGCACGTACCTTGGCCTTGTCGATGCGCTTGACGGCGACGCGGTCCCCGGAGAGGCGCTCGGTGGCGGCGAAGGTGTAGCCGAACTGGCCGTGGCCGAGCAGGCGGCCGACCTCGTACCTGGCCTCGAAGTCGCGCTCGTAGCCGAACTCCACCGCGGCGTCCTTGTGTTCCGGGTTCGGCGGGGCCCGCTTCCTGGGGCGGCGCTGCGCGGCCCCCGCCGGCGGGGAGGCGGGGGAGGAGGAGAGGCAGGCGCCCATGAGTTTGACCTCGTCGGGGGAGGTGGGGTGGGGTTCGGGGGACGGGAGCTGAGCATAGGGAGGAGCGTGGACGAGGTATATAGGCGGAGGCGGGCGGAGGAAGGTGGAGAGGAAGGTGAGGGGAGGAGGAAGAGGAAGGAGGAGGAGGCCGTGTGGTTGGTCAGACAGTCAAACGGCCCCCATTGTCAACACCACCTTCCTCCGACTCCCTCTTTCCGACCTGTTCCTTCTTCTCACATCTTGTTATTTTCTATTTTAACCTCGTTGATTTCTTTACCACTGTCCTTTTTTTTGACTGTCCTTCTTTGTTTCTCCAGCTGTGATTTTCTTTGTTTCTCTTATGTTTTGTCGCGTGTGGAAGACCAATGCCCCAAATGATGAATAGGTTGATTTGATCGTAGATGCATCTTTTTTATTTACATGTGTAGCACATAAATAAAAGTACTTGTACTAATTAAAATTGGTATGTATCACAACTGATGTAAATATAGTTCTTATCTTACAAAAAAAAATGGGACTCTAAGTAAGGATCTCTCTTCGACGATAAGGTCGCTTCTTTTCATCTGCCATGTATACTAATGAGGCGAAACTTTGTTTATGTCAGCTGAGACGCAGTGTAAATAGTAGTATCGGCCATGTCACGAGCATCTTTGGCACGTAGGTCGTGCCTTTGGCTCCGTCAGATATGTGGACTGACAGATGAAACATCGTGATCGATAGATGAGAGGGAACAAAATCTTTGATGAACGGGGAATTTCTCAGCCGTAGAGAAATCCGAACAACAGCCGTTGTTTTTTGGAACGTGTAATATATGCCTCTTCATCGCCCCTACTAGAATCTGCATCGGTCACACAACATTGATTTGTAGTTAAGAGCACCTCCACTTGCGCATCCAACTTCGCTCATTGGCAGTTGATTTCTACTCCCTCCGTTTTTTAATATAAGATGTTTTAGGTGGTACACATGTTGTCTATATCCACACTAAAATGAGTACACATATACACAAAAATGTATCCACATACATTTGTGTGCATGTGTATATGGACAAAAACTAAAACATCTTATATTAAAAAACGGATGGAGTAGTTGTTAGAAATATTTTGGACTCGATTGAACCCACGCGCACACGCGGAGATGGGGAGAGAGTGAGCCCTGATGTGATTGATTGGGTGGGGCCAATAACGTTCATTTGCCCATGATGCTCGATGTGAGCTCAGTCGTCTCGGACCGGAACAAGTCAGCAAACAGTCATGTTTCGCTTTCACATAAGTTTTCCACTCTCGGCCACTGCTGCTCTGTCCTGTCCTCTCTGGAAAGGTTAGCACGCGCTTTCCATTTACCGATTAGTTAATCTATGAAACGCCTAATGGCCGCGTGCCCAAGTACGGGCGGGCGTTAGCTTAAGAAGCTGAATTCCGCGTATGTTTTCTCGCTTGCTATCTGATTAACTTGTAGTTTGGCTTGTAGCTTACATTTGTATATTTAAAATAGAGGGGAACTAACAATTATGTTATTATCACATTTCTCGATATTTATATATTCCCTTTATCAAAAATAAAATCACTTTTCTCGAATCCAGAACTTGGGAGGAACTAGCATAAGTAGCCTTTTTCCTTGCAAAAGCTTATGCTAGAAAGCTGGAAGCATGCATGTATCCTCGGGGTTTATTAATAAATCACTATACACATGTTGGATTAGCAGGGAGAACCACTATACACATGATTCTTTGAAGTTTTGTAGATTTTTGAAGTTTTTTGAATTTTCTGAAACTTTTGAATCTCCTTTTGAAACTTTAGAAAATTTAGAAAATTTTGAAATTTAAAAATAAACATACGACACATATACATATACAAGACTTAAGAGGGTTTATATATATATATATATATATATAAGAACTTGAGTAGCACAACGGTAGGTGGACTGGATGGAACTTAGAAGTTAAGCGTGCTAGGGTTGGACTTTGAGGATGGGTGACCTAGCGGGAAGGTATCAGTTAAAAAAATTCAAAAAATCTGAATTTAATTCAAATAATTATAATTTTTTATATTGTTTCTTTTTTTGATTTTTTTGAAACTTTTTTATTTTTTTTTGAATTTTTTGAATTTTTGAGAATTTTGTGGCGCACGAGATTTTGGTGCGCCACAGAAATGTGAGAATTCTGTGGCGCACCAAGCCCATGCGCCACAGAAATAAATTTAGTGGCGAGACTTCTGTGGCGCATCCAGCAAATTTGCGGGTGCGCCACAGAAGTTCAAATCCGTGCGCCACTAAAAGGCCTTTCTCTACTAGTGAACTTTCTTCGACTTCCCTTAATCCCTTTTATAATACTTGTAATACAACACATTGTACGTATGGAAATTACATATGCCTTTTTCTATTTCGTGCTACTCATCTGGATTTTAATCCTTCCGTCCACCTCTACAGCTCTCCTTATGGCTGAGGGAACGGAGCAATCGACCGATTAGAGGCTGGAGGAGAAAGAGGGGGCTACCGTCGTGTAAACCGTTCGATAGTCTGTGTGGTCGTCGACCAGTTTCCAGGTAGGGACCGAAGAACTCTTACGCGCGCGTGCGGCATGAACGGCTTCGGGTCGATTACCGATATTGTTTTTTTTATTAAAGAATGCGGTAGGGGAAGCCCTACAACGGTTTTGTTTTGAAATAATAAGAACTTAAATCTGCATTCTGAGAATTTGAACCTGAGTGGCTGGATTGTACATCCACTTTCCAGTGAGCTGGGCTCACTTCTTTAGTGCCGACTTTTTTAAGCCTTGGCTTCGATGCTTGCAGTACGCACGAATTGTTCGCCGCGAAAGTTTCAACTCGTGATAATGCACGTTGAAAAGTAAGATGTTTAAGATAGTTCTTATATATAATGTCTAGATTCATACCTACTCGCTCTGTCCCAGATTACCCTGCGTTTTAGGATTAGTCAGAGTTAAACTTTGTGAACTTTGACTAGTGTGTATGAAAAAAAATATCATAGGAAATAAATATTATTAGAATCTCCACAAAATAATGAAATATATATACTTTCGCATTATATATGTTTCATATTATAAATGTTGATATTTTCCTACATATTTAGCCAAAGTTTACAAAGATTTTGACTAATCCCAAAAGGCAGCGTAATTTGGTACAGAGGGAGTAATGGGTAGTACATATTACAACGTGTATAGATACATGCAAATGTCGACAAATAATAAAACATTTTATATATAAAATGGTAGGAGTAATACTAAACCCCTTATCGGATGGAACAATTCCCAGATTTTTTTTCTCCCAACTTACCTAGCACGCACGTACGCATGCATATACACACGTACTCCCTCCGTTCCAATTTACTTGTCATCCATTTATCTACAAACGGATGTATCTAGACACGAAACAAGTATAGATACATCCGCATTTGTACAAATGCAAGACAAGTAAATTGGAACGGAGGGAGTACTACGTAGGGTTGAACGGACCTGCCCGCTAGCTGGGTTGACCAGAGACGAGGCCGATTGATTGATTGATTGGCTACCCGCGACGCGTACGTGCGTGTGTATTGTACATACAATATATACGACCCATTCGATCGTCCTCGCTGCCCAGCTTGCTATACGCGCGGCGGCGGACCGACGACGACGTCGACGGGGACGCGCGAGAGCGAGTCCAACTCGGCGTCGACGGGGACATACACACAACTCGCCGGCGCACCGTGTAGTGGTTAGCGCCATGGCCGCCATATCGACATACAACTCGCCGGCGCGGACAACCTGGTATTTGACCCGCAAGTACAGTCTCGTCCAAGCAGAAGAGCAAGCGACGGCGGCGGCGGCGTCCGGCGCACGTTCCATCCGAAGTCGCGCGGCCGGCGGGTAGTCGAGGGTACTACTACTGCTCCTTGTCGAGCCAGTTGCTGCGCTCCTTGAGTTCCAGGCTGCAGCGGCGCATGGAGTTTGCCGGGTTGCTGCGCTCGTGTATGCCCTGCCAGCGGGGGTGCGAGAGCAGAATAGGTGCGAGCGCACGATGCTCGCCATAGTCCCATGCAAGCAAATGCAGAGCACGAATCTGCCGGTGGGCACGACGCTGCCGCGAGAGGAGCTTCCAACACTACCTAGAGCTCATTACCGTCCTCCATGAGGTCGCCGGGCCCTAGATGCGCGCATGCGCGGCTCCGAGGAGACCACTCTTATTTCTCCGACGACGGACGAGCCAGTCGGAGCACTTCACAATATGAATATCACACATATGGGTCTGTCATGTGGGCTAAGTCAACAATCCCAGGTTTGACTTGCCACGTCAGCAAAATTTCAAGTCAAATGGCCTTAAGGTTTAAAATAGACCGGGATTCGAAAGTTTAGAGTGCTGATTTCAGGATTGCAAGTTTGAGGTTTAATTTAGCTAAGCACTACAAGTTCAGGGTTTAATTTGGACTTTTTCCCAAAGGGAATTGATGATGGGACAGGAATAGGTGAAATTCTAGATTTTATCTAATTCTGACAAATTCACACAAATATTTTTCCCCCACAATATACTAGCATGGTTAGAGTTTTAAACTTAGGTAAAATTGAGGTGGCTGGTAAAAAAATATTTGAGGATTAATCCCTTTCGAAACCGAACTATTGGGGATTTTTCGGGATTCAAGATAATCCTCTCAATTCCCTAGAATACACTCCAAAAACATTAAAAGTAAACAAGTCAGAACAAACACACACAAATATCACGGTGTAACCAGGCCACCAAGGCCCGGCAATAAGTCATCGGGCGCGGCCTAGCTAAGTTTTTTTTTTTTTTTGAAATTGGCTGAAGATATGCAGGCCATTTTATCTACTCCCGCAGATCCATAATAATCAGTATCGGGAGCTCCACTTGTACGTACCACTCCACTTGTACGTACCAGCCTAGTAGTTTCTCTCCGACACTTTTTGTGGATCAGAGGTGGTAGTTCGGTTTACATACATGATATAAGTAGAGCGCGAGGACGCAAAAATAACACACCGCGGCGTGCGTACGTGTCAATTTTAATAAATAGCTAGAGACTAAGCGACCACGGTGTTCTTGGCTCCAAACCCGGAATCTGAAAACGTGGGGATTATCACGGTCTAAACCTGAAATCACACGTATGTTCATAGTCCCTTTTAGAACTAGTGTATTGGACACATTTCCCCACACTTTTTCTCATATTTTCTAAAGTCTAGTGTACCTGACTCCAAACTCAGTACACCACCCCTACCTAATAGATTGAGAATAAATGGGTATTTTTATTTGATCGAGTCAAGGATTGGATTTCATCGATGCGAAGATTATCCCAACTATTCCCCTAAAATTTCTAGTATCAACCAATGCCTAGGAGGGTGAATATCAGTCGGTTTTCATTATGCCGACCTCGACCGACAACATTAATGCCCATATTCTTATTAGAAGCAAGCTTCTGCGCCCTAATGCAGCCATGCAAGTATACTATTATTGATCTTTCTCTTCACAAACAAAATCATATTTATTTATTTATTGCGGGGGAATCCCACGTGCCATAAAATGAAATATATACTTAAGTATTTATATTGGTGAGAAGTGACTCATCGGTAGTGCAAGCAACCATATGACAGTGGTGTAGCCACACATGAATAGTGTAGTCAAAAGACTACAATTTTTGGTTAATATAAGCAAAATTTATGCAAAAGTAAATAAAAAATTATATAAATTTGTGTATTTGACTACACAAGTTTACATTGACTATACATAGTTGCAGAAGCTGGGGCTTCTCCCATTTCTTAAAAAAAAAACATAGTTGAATTCCTAACTCCGCCACTAACTTACGAGCATTGCCGAAATATCCGGAATTCCGAAAATTCTTTCGGGTTCGACCTACGAAAATTCAGTAATTTGAACGTATTTTGACGTAATTTAAATCTAGTCCAAGATGTCGAATTTCCACATATTCCGGTACCCTCCAAAATTTCCGGAACTTTGTTGAAAAACATTGAAATTTTGAACCCCGATGAGACTGCAAGTCTGCAACGAAATGCTGAAACCAACAGCTGAGCCACACGTGTAAGTGAGCACGCTAGGGAGCAGCTCGAACTCCAAACAAAACGCGCGGCTTTCCTCCTCCTTCGCCCGCGCGCGCTTTTCTCTCCCGCGTCGACGCGCGCGCCACTCGATCGCTCGGATCCCTGACCAACGCGATCTCGCCGCTCCAAGTCCGTCCGGCGCCACGTGCGGTCAGGCCGCCGCGTATCGACGCACGCACGCACGCGCCGGTCGTCGGGGATCGCCTGAGGACGCGGGCATTATTCGCCACCACCGAACGAAGGCCACCGGAGGCGGCAGGCGACATGGCCGTCTCACTGAGGCTGCTGCACGCGCGCTAGCCGTACGTTCCAGATGGGGTCGATGGAGCCCCGGCGCGAGGCGGTGCTGCGGGAGCTGGGCGAGGCGTGGGACGAGGTCGGGGAGGCACAGGAGGACAGGAGGGCGGCGCTGAGGGCGCTGGAGGAGGAATGCCTCGCTCTTTACGGATCCAAGGTCGCGCAGGTCAGGCACCACGCCGCGCGCCTAAGGGAGGAGGTGGACGCCGCACGAGCCGAGCTCGCCGCTCTCCGCGCCGCCATCGGCGATGACGACCCGCGGAGTGCTGTAAGGAGCAGAGGCGCAGGGAGGAGCCTCAGGGACGAGCTGCGCGCGATCACGGCGGAGCTGGAGGATGCGAGGAGGCGCCGAGACGAGAGGCGGCGGGAGCTTGCGGAGGTGACGGGGCACATCGATCGGCTCCAGCAGGAGCTGAGGCCCACCGAGCGGCCGCACGTCTTCGGCGAAGATGACAACCTCACCATGAATCGGCTCCAGGAGCTCAGATCGCAACAGCGCCACCTCCAATCGGAGAAGGTCTGTTCAGATAAATCAGCGATGTTGGTAATGTGCAAGGTCTGTTCAGATAAATCAATCTGCTCTTGTTTTTTGGCAGGAGGACCGGATCAAGAAAATGGCGGAGCACAGGAGCTCCGTGCGCGCGTCTTCCTCGGTTCTCGGCATGGACCAGGCAGAGACCACCAGCGGCAGCCTGCAAGAAGCGGGCGGCGCTGGTGACATCAGCGACGGCGCGCTTGCGAGGCTGGTAACGGTGTCCAAGAGCCTGAAGGAGATGAAGCGGAGCAGGATGCAGCGGCTGCAGGACATGGTGGTGGCGATGCTGGAGCTGTGGAGCCTGATGGACACGCCGGCGGAGGAGCAGAGCCGGTTCCAGGGCGTGGCCTGCAACGTGGCCGCCTCCGAGGACGAGATCACGGGGCCCGGCGCGCTCTCGGCGGCGGCGATCGGCGAGGTCGAGGCGGAGGTGGCGCGGCTGGAGGGCCTGAAGGGGCGCCGCATGAAGGTCCTGCTGGCCCGGAAGCGCGGCGAGCTCAGGGAGATCCGCCGCCGCGCGCGCATCGTGTCTGCCGCCGTGGCAGAGGAGGAGGACGACGGCGAGGAGATGCTCGTGCTGGACGATGACGGGGAAGGCACGGCGGAGAGGTCGCTGGTGCTGGCACGGCTGGACGCGCAGATATCGGAGGCCAGGGACGAGGAGTTCAGCCGGAAGGACGTGCTCGAGAGGATGGAGCGGTGGCAGGCCGCCGTCGAGGAGGAATCTTGGCTGGATGAGTACAACCGGGTGAGTGATACTCCCAATTTGATACATTTGCGGGAATTTCACACGGATTCTACAAAATTTCACATGAATAATACAGAACTTTCACAAAAAAAGATTTAACTCACGCAGGAATCGCAACAATTTTCTGCAACTGAAAGATGGCTCAACTTTCTTATCTTCTTCTGAAATGCTGAAATGTTTTCCATGTGTTCAATTTCAGAATGAGAACAGGTACAATGTGGGCAAAGGAACACACCTCGTACTGAAGCGCGCCGAGAAGGCGCGCGCCTTGGTCAGCAAGATGCCAGGTGAGAGCCCGATCATCATCTCATCCTCAATGCGAAACTGGTCTCTCTTCTTCTCCTTCCTTGCGTGAACAGAGCGCTAACGGTGCCATGCGACGTGTCTTGCTCTGTTTTCTGCGAGGTGCAGCAATGGCGGAGGCCTTGACAGCGAAGGTGGTGGCCTGGGAGAAGGAGAGGGGCGCCAAGTTCGTGTACGACGGTGTATGCATACCTCGTTTGCATCTGCATCTCCCTTTTACTTATTTCCTTTTTGAAATTTGGCGGGAGGTTAAGTATTCTGCCGGTTGCTCCCTTCTCTGAATTTAACTGAAACTGATAGAGGATTCTGCAAATGCAGGAGGGACTTTTGGACACGTTGCAGGAGTACGACAACGCGAGGAAGGAGAAGGACCAAGAGAGGAAGAAACAAAGGGTATAATACTTGCATCACCAAGCGTGCAATCACTGTATATACGACTAAGTATGCAACTTTTTTTTGGGGTAAAAACATCACAGGACCAGAGGAGAATGCAGGGACAGAGCACGGTGGAGTCGCCGGTGGCCAGAGCTCTCCCGAGGAGCATCAAGAACGTGACGAGGACACTCTCCATGGGTGGAGGCAAGAAGATGGTTGTGTCATCGTCGTCGTCGGCATTGTCCTCTTCAAGGCCTACCACCCCGAGCTACCTCAAGTCTCCGTTCTCGTCGCGTAGGAGCGACGATGGGTTGTCGCCGGATTCTTTTGAGTAGATATTTGGGTCGCTTGTAGGTTGCTCAAGTTGGCTAGGAGAAAATTAAGACACTATAGTTTGTGTGGAATTGATGGAGGACGACTCTCGAGAAAAAAAGGAGTGTCGAAGTGATGAAAGGGCATCTTGGTTTACTGCTCCTACAGTCGTAATCGATTCGAAGTACTCTCTTTTTTTACGCTCAATTTTGACCACCAATATATAACAAAATATATTGAATAGGAATGCCGTTGGATTCGTCTTGCAAAATTCTTTAATTTTATATATCTTTTAAATAATTTTGGGTATATAATATTATAAGTACAAAGCGTAGTCAAAGTTACACGGCGTTGACCAGCGAAATTAAATGGCGCCTTATATTTTGAGACGGAGGGAGTATAAAAGCTCCATATCATCTACACTCACTTTATCGAAAAATACCATCTAGACTATAGAGCAATTAAAATAACACATTGTGCTTGTAAAGACATGAACTTTGCAAATTTTGTTTTAGGAGGTAATTTACATAGAACCAAAACTTCAAGGCACTAGTAACACTTAACCACAAATGTTGGACTTGATTTTAGAATGAGCTAATGATCAACATAGAACACTTTTTTTTTGCTCTTCTTGGCACCTAACCTGACGCCAACGATGTTCAGTGGAAAAGACGTTGGCTTGGCCATTGGTATTCACGACGTCGACCAGGAATCCAGTTACAAGCTTATGACTAACGTTGCGACCATGTCGTCCTATGTTTGGTTGCCATAGTGGACACTGACTACTCGTGGAGACTAACAGAGAGAGATAAGAATGTGGGAAGAAGAGCTCAAGTCGAAGGCATGACATTGTGACGTCGTCTCTTTCTACCCTACCCTGGTTCGAAAGAGGAATGTGAAGCCCTCGTTTGTTCTTGTATGTTATGAATTAAACAACTTTCGATGATTTTCTTCATAGGATTTCAATTCTACATATATCATACACAAGTCCTATGAATCAAAAATCAAAAGAGCCCTAAGTGGGTCCTACTAGCTAGAGGGCCACCCACATTGCCACACGACAAGAAGAGTAGCTCAGCTAATCCGGGCATCCCAGACGGTGGGGCCAGAATTGAGGAGAGAGGCCTAGGACCTTAAAATTAAATTTTCGATAAAAGGACCTTAATTTAATGATACTAAGTAGATGGATGGATTAAGCGACCAAACAAACGCCATGATTATGCTGTCCCGAGTGTCTCCTTCCCCTTCCCAATAAGCAAGCAAGCTCCGCTGCTGGTTGCTCGCTGCTCGTCTCTCCTAATCAAGCTCCCTAATCACTCGTCTTCCTCCTTCGTCAGTCCCTCTCTGCGTAAGTACGCCTTTCCCTCTCACCCACAACTAAACAGCAAAAGCTACCTCTTTTACAGCGAGCAGCCCGTCGCCCGCCCTGCCTAGATCTCTCTCTCCCTCAGCTGTCTCGCGCTCCTCCGCCGCGCGCTCGCCGGAGCTGCTCCTCCGCATCCCGTCCCTGCGGCTCTTTCCCCACCTTGCCCACGGGACTCGCCCCCACTGCCACTCCAGCTCGCTGCCGCCATTTCGTTGCTGCTGCTGTTTAGCCCGGCCCAGGGCCGCACTGCCGTGGCGAGCGGCGGCTCACGGAGCGGACAAGGCGCCGCCTCGCCTGCTCGTACACGGTTCGTTTCGTTCCCATCCTCTCTTCTCGTCACCGCCGAATCCGTCCGTGCGGGGGACTGGGTTGCTGTTCGATTCATCGCCATCCGGAACACATGGGCAATGGGGGGAGGGAAAACCGTAGATTTCTGTCTCTTATATCTTTCTGGCGGATCCGGCGAGATTTCCGCCCGAATGTCGCTTCTCCTGGAGCTCGAGCTCCCCCGTCTCTGCTACCGGTGCGGGGTCCTCTCCCGCCGGATGAGCTCGGCTCTGGAGATTCAGGAAAATCACGGGTTTCGTTCGTGGGGTAGCATTCGCTCTTGGACTGCGATTACAAGGAGATTTCTACCATTCTTGCGCTAACTTCGATGGATCTGACCGCATTGCGTGGATTCGTGAAACCTTAGAGCATCTGCGGAACGGAAATGATAAATTATTGCTGTTCAGATAATCAGATATGTATGTACTTGTGAGTTGGCTGGGGACCTGTTTAGTTCGTGCAAAAAGGGTGCGGGCACCTTTTCCGCGTTAATTTTTGGTGATCTTTGTGATGGGGGTTAGTTGTTGCACTCAATGCTTAGTAGGTGAGGGGGGTTTCTTTTTTGGATTGTCCAGCAATGCTGGTGCAAGTGCAAATCCTCGTTTCCTTTAGGTGATCCTGTCTTTACAGCATCGTTTATACATCTATTGAAATTTTCCAGTCCCTGTGAATTTTCCTTGTGCGTGTGTTTCATCTTCAGTAAACTACGTGCTTCTTGCATCAAACCGCGAGGTGCCGAGATACATGTGCTTCTTTAGTAGGAAAATAGCTATAAAATTTTGTTAGCAGCATAGTGTGGAAAACAACATCGACATAGTCATTCCAATTGTTTGTATGACTGCTACTATTATGCAAGTGTACTGGCCAGTGACTAGCTCATATACTGAAATTTGTTTGATTTGAGGAGATCGAATTTTTATGTGGTATTTATTTCACGAGACAGGTTTAAGGGCTCTTATACTGTCTTCTGTGCTTGCTTTCAGACAGAAGATCCTCATACAAGTACGAGATGCTTAAATTATAAATACAGCCAGAATGTCAAGGGTGCCAAAATGGAAGATCGAGAAGGCCAAAGTTAAAGTTGTATTCCGGCTGCAATTCCATGCGACGAATGTAAGATCCTTTTATTATGCTAAAGCTATTTCTTTGCCGTTTTGGTTGTCTGACAAAAAACGGTGAACCTTACCTTTGAGGAGAATATCCATTGTACACTCCTCAACTCCTGCAGGAGTCTAGCTTTCACCTCTCAACTCTAAAACCAGACACAGTCCACCCTCAACTCCTGAAACCATTTAATTTCACCCTTAGGTTGGTTTTAGATGTGCTTTTAGGCTTTTCACCAAGTTGAGTCTTGCAGTTTGTTTGTATTATCCACTGAGTGTTTCTACCATCCACAGTTAAATGATTTTTACATGGATACTTGTTTCTGTTGCAGATTCCATCTACAGGATGGGACAAGCTATTTTTGTCCTTTATCTCTGCCGATACAGGAAAGGTAACCGCGAAAACAAATAAAGCAAATGTGAGGAATGGAAGCTGCAAATGGCCAGATCCTATTTATGAAGCAACACGACTTCTTCAGGATTCTAGGACCAAGACTTATGATGACAAGCTCTACAAGCTTGTTGTGGCCATGGTGCGTTGTACAAATCGGCTTCCCTTGTCCCATATGTTCCTCAGCCCTGGACATGCACATACATTAAGATGTTGATATTGTGACCACCTAAATGCTGGATGAAGTTACTAACAAGTGGTGTTTCCTCTTTCTCCCCTTGTTCTTGAAAAATCAGGGGACTTCTCGATCTAGTATTTTGGGGGAGGTCGATGTTAATCTTGCCGAATTTGCAGAAGCACTGAAGCCTGTTTCAATCGCACTGCCTTTTCGTGGTTGCGACTTCGGGGCAGTATTACATGTATGTTTTTCCCTCTAGAATGTACATGTAGGTGTTATAGAAAACATCTCCTACTTACATTTATAATCATCAGAGACGTGTTGAACTGTGGTTTGACAATTTTCTCTGTTTTGCTTGCCTTCCGGTTTCCTTTTTAATGTTTTTTTGATGAATACTGTTGCAGGTCACGGCACAACTGCTCAGCACCAAAACTGGCTTCAGGTTTTGTCACGATTCAACAATGAAATTAGTCTTGGATTATTCGTTCCAACTCTTCTAAATGCTTTCTTGGTACAGGGAATTTGAGCAGCAGAGAGAAACTGGTGCCAGAAGTTCTCAGCAGCTAGTGAATCAAAGAAGTCATGATCCTTCTGAAGTTGCTGCTGCTTCATCAGACATTGGTAGTGATAAGGTTGGTATATCCCACCACTGGTTTCATTACTATTGTTTTTAGTCATACTAAATAAACACATGTAACTGTTACTGCCCTGAGAATGAACTCCTTGTTTTCCTTTGATGAAAGCAGTGAGCGCACCCAATCACAAAAGCATATATGTATATCTTTCGTTGCAGTGAGATCCTATACTTGTCACATCTAATATACCCATGTATAGCATTTCATGGTAGTAACGCTAACTTCTATGCATGCATGGTTTACCAGTGAATAACATTGCAAAATTTCTGACTTGAATTGTAGACCAAGTTATGCTCTAGATTTCTTTGTTGTGAGTGACCATGGTAATCTCCAGCACACAAATTATGTAGCTTATGAGAGGATATATTGGAAGGGACTGTGGTCCTTTGGTCCTTTAACTGGAGGTATCGATCTATACTGAGTGTACTATTTCTTATTGTGCTGCAAATAAACCACTTCAGAATTTACCTATTAGGCCTAGACTTATGACAATGAATGCAATATGCATATCATGCAGCACCTACTGCTTTCATTTGATAAATTAGTTAAACAATCTCCATATGTTCTTTAGGTGTATTTCGTCATTTGATATAATACTCCCTCCGTCCCAAAATAAGTGTCTCAAGTTTGTCAAAAAGTTGATGTATCTAGACATATTTTATGTCTAGATACATCAACTTTTTGACAAACTTGAGACACTTATTTTGGGACGGAGGGAGTAGGTTACTTGATACACACCATAATTGTCTTTGTCATGTGGTATAGGTTAATGCAAGGAATAAGATAAAAGAAACTTCTTTGGGGTTCCCTTTGGCAGAAGGTTCCGTGGGTTCAACCGAAGACTATGAAAACTCTTCGCATACTTCAGATGGTTATTTTGCTGAAAAGAATGATCCATGTGGCAGTCATGAAATCAGTAGCTTTAGACACTCAGGTGATCTACCACTCTGTCCGACAAGTCAAAGTCCTACACCAGAGAAGGGGCCATTTCAGGGCAAGCGCCTGTCACCACAAGGGAGCAATGATTGGAGTCATGGTTGGAGTCCTGAGTTCTCTGCCAGTCATGATCTTGCTGCTGCTCATGAGGAGAATAATCGACTCAAGACCAGATTGGAGGTGGCCGAGTCAGCCTTTTCTCAGCTTAAGTCAGAAACAATGTCCCTGCAGGATGCCACTGGCAAATTAGGCAGTGATACTCAGGGCCTAGCCAACCAGCTTGCTGTTGAACTTATGTCACGCGGCGAGCTCACTACTGAAGTATCCTTCCTAAGGACAGAATGCTCTAATTTGAAACGAGAGCTGGGAGAAATGAAAACTGCTAAACTCTTGCAGCATAAGGCTGATGCAGAAGTTCGTCTTATGACAGCTGGAGGCCAAGGGAATATTTTAAATAATTTAGGAAGTGGTGTTCTTGCTACAGATAGTTCAGTACATGATCTCCAAACTGAATGGCTGCAAGGCTTGCTTCTTCTTGAAAGTAAACTGCAGCAGACCAGAAATAATGCTCTTCATGGACTTCAAGCAAGTGATCTTGATTTTCTTCTTGCTGATATAGGCGCTATTCAGCGTGTGATTGAGAACCTCAAGCAAGGTGTTCAACTTGGACAAACGAAAGAAAGCTATCGAGAACATTTTGTTCCACCATCCGATCTTGCCCATCAATCAAGCTTAGGACGTGATCATGCTGCCGACAAGAAAAACTCGGGCAGTACAGGCACAATAGAGGAGAAAATGTGTGGGCTCTTGCAGAAGTTGGAGGACTCAAAAACTGAGAAGGAGAATCTGCTAGAGAAGATGAGCCAGATGGAGCGCTATTACGAATCATTTATCCTCAAACTTGAGGAAAGCCAAAAACAGACAGCTATTGAATTGGAAAATCTCAGGAAAGAACATAATTCTTGTTTCTATACAGTTTCTGTCCTCCAAGCCCAGAAACAAAAAATGCATGAGGAGATGAATGACCAGCTAATGAGATTTGTTGAGGATAGAACAGCTTTAGAAGCTCAAAATAAGGAGTTCGAGAGGAGGACTGTTGCTACGGAAACAGCACTTAAGAGGGTCCGTTGGAATTATTCTGCAGCTGTTGATCGTCTACAGAAAGATCTTGAGTTGCTGTCCTTTCAGGTTCTCTCTATGTATGAATCACATGAAACTCTTGCAAAGCAATCCATTGTAGAAGATACTGAGAGTTGTCCTGAAGAGCATTCTGCAATAGCAGATATACACGCTGTTAATGAACATGACCAAGACATGCCTGAAGGTCTTCATGCGGCAAATGGTAGATCACGTAATTTCAGCTACAAAATGGATGGCCAGAAAAATCTCCTTCGGGCTCTGAAAAGTGAAGAACTTCGTAGCAGATCTGAAGTCATATGTAATCTTGATTCACAGGTGAACTGCTCCATCATCGGAGGACCAAAAGATGCTTCTTCCACAATGGAATCTGAAATTTTAGAAACGTATGCTGTGAACATTGAGTGTCAGGTATTCTCCGACGTGCTACGGGAGTCTCACTATACTGCACTGGATATGATTAAGCGAATGCAGGGAAGGCTATACATGCTAGAAAAACAACTCCATGAATCTAATGATGCTAGGGAATCCTTAGTGCTCAAGTTGAACTCTGCATTGGACCAATCAAAAAGTTTGAAAGAAAGTGAATCAGGATACCTTTTCAAGTGTGACGATCTGACAGTGAAGAACCAAATATTAGAAGCAAAACTCCAAGATATTTCAGTTGAAAATGCTTTATTTATGGAAAAGCTTGTGTCATCTGAAAGACTCGTTGATGAACATAAAACTTGTGAAAGTAAGTACATTGCATGCAGTGAAGAAAGGAAGAGATTTGAGAACCTTTTAGTGAAAGAAAGTCGGCAAACTAGTCAGCTGAAGGATGAGCTCAGATCAGCAATGGAAGATTTCGAGGGAATGAAAGATGAATTACGCAAGCAGTCCTCCTTAATCAATGAGCAACAAACTGTTTTCACATCACTTGAAGAGCAACTGAGCATTCTATGCTCTAAACTTGTTTCTTTGAGCAAGGACATCGGAATTTCATGCTTCGATGAGGTATCTGTGCTACATGAACTTGAGAACAAAAACTACGCTGCTGTCATAGCAAGCCTGGAATTCTTCCAGCAGCAAGCCTGCCAGAAGGCGCTTCATCTTCATCAAGAAAAGGAGACACTGGAAGAAATGTGTGATGTTCTCCGGAAGAGATCAGACATGTCTCGAACGGAATTGCTTGATGTGAAGCAGAAGTTTGATTGTGATATGTCTGGAACAAAAGAAAAATTGAACACTTCTGAGGGACATGTGGAAAAGCTTCAGCAGGAACTGCAGGAAATGGAACATAAATTTAAGATAATTTCAGAGGCTCAAGAAAATCACTCCATTAACAATGGCGACTTAACATCAAAGTTGGCCCAAATGGAAGTTGAACTACAGATTGCCATCAGTGAGAATGAGACTCTTGTTGAAAAGATGAAAGACATTGCCGCTGTTGTTCAGGAACTTGAGAGGACCAAAGTAAGTCTTGCAGAATCTGACGAAGATAACAAAACTTTGGCCCAGTCACTACATTCTAAAGACGAACTGTTGATGCACATGGAAAATGAAATCAGAGGTTTGCAAAATTGTTTGAGTTGTACTGAGGAGAATTTGCTAAGAGAAAAGACACTGAGGGAAGATCTTGAATCCTCCCTTGCAAGTCTTACATCTCAAATTGGTGAGAAGGATCAGGTCCTGCTATCTTACAACGAGGACAAAACAGAGTTACTTCATCTGAGGGACCAGATTTTGGACACGAGAAAAGAAAACAGTTTGATGCAAGATGCTCTTTCACAAAGTGAACAAATCAAAAGGGACCTCAGCTGTAAGAATTGCTCTCTTCACTCCCAGCTCTCAAGTGCTGAAAATCAGTTAGCTACAATTCTGGAGAACTTGCTTGCCACTGAAATTGAAGCTAGTTATATGAGAAATCAGGTTGAGGATGTTGCAGTGCAACTTGATTTCTTAAAAAATGACATTGGGAAGCTTCAGCTTAAGAACAAAGATGCTGACGAATTATTAAGGGTGCACATGCTGAGTGTAGCAGAATTAACTGACAGAAATGCCACACTTGAATCAGCTATCCATTCTCAAGAAATCAACCTTGGCAGGGTCAATCAAGAGAAGGAAGAGCTTGAAGAGCGTGCAAAAAGAAACGAACAAACGTTGGCTCAGGTTAGCAACAATAAGTCTCGAGATATATCAGTATCAGTCAGTAACAGTGAAGCAGTATTGAAGTATCAAGATGAGATTTTGCAGCTTAGAGCCATGCAGACAGATCTTGAAGAGCACGTTGATGGTTTGAGATCAATGAAAGATGAAGTTGAAATTCTAAATGTGGTTCTGAAATCAAAATTGGAGGAACAACATACTGAAATGTCATCACTGCTACAGGGTTCGAGATGTCAGTTGACAAATTTAAAAGAACAGAACAATGAGCTAACTCGAAAACTTGCTGAACAGACTCTGAAGGCGGAAGAGTTCAAGAACCTATCTATCCATTTGAGAGAGCTAAAAGAAAAGGCTGAAGCTGGAAAAAAGGAGAAAGAGGGGTCAGTGTTTGCTATGCAAGAATCCCTTAGAATTGCATTTATCAAAGAGCAATATGAATCAAAGGTTCAAGAGCTTAAAAGTCAGGTGTTTGTCTCTAAAAAGTATTCTGAAGAGATGTTACTGAAGCTACAAAGTGCTTTGGACGAAGTTGAAACTGGAAAGAAAAACGAGATTGCTCTAGCTAAAAGAATTGAAGAGCTATCAATGAAAGTTTCTGAACTGGAGGCGGAGATGCAGGATTTATCTGCTGATAAAAGAGAGTTGTCTAATGCATATGACAGCCTAATGACGGACTTGGAATGCACAAAACTGAACCTCGATTGCTGTAAAGAAGAAAAACAGAAGACTGAGGCCTGTCTTCAGGAGTGCAGTGAGGAACGCAGTAGAATAAGGGTGGAGCTTGACTTAGTGAAAAAGTTGCTGGAGAATATGTCATTAACTGACCATGTCACATCATCTGATAATTCTGGATCATGCACCCCTGGTGCCACATCTATCGGGCAAATTCTGGGAGATGCTAAAACTGAGTCTGCACCTGAGTTAGTACCAAATACAACAGAAGTTGATTCAGGATTACAGGAGGATAGTGGAATACAGAGCACCCAATTTTCATCAGATATAGCAGGATCAGAGGATGTTGGTAAGTTTGATGAGCATCCACATACCAAGCACATATCGTCAAAGAACTTGGAGGTAACAATCTAACATAAATATCTTTATGATTGTTTAGACTAATAGCGATTGAGATTAGGGCACATGCAATAGTTGACAATTGCACACAAATGAATTAAAAAAATCCTGTAGCAAAGTATGTTACACGTATGAGATGTACCACGGCTCCCATTTAATGTAATGTAGTGTAGCTTGATGTTATTGTATTGATTCATTACCTTGAATCCTCTAGTTTCAAACATAAGAGGACTAGAAAGATAACCCTGTGTATAGGGTGTAAAGTAGAGAATTGCGTACTATATGTTTATCACTGTTGTGCATATAACCTCCATCCAGCTTGATGAAATTTGCCTAATTTTTAACCTCTCATTGTTGTCCTTAAATATCAAATTTTTGATAAAATATAAAGGCATATTTGAAAGTGGAGGAAACTAACACTAACTGGTGTTTACATACCCCTTAACTGGTTGTTGTTGTATATGTGGCACGGCCAAGTGAAGCCTTATCAACCCAGAGCCCACCCAGCATAACTTAAGAACATCCTAGGAGCTACCGTTTCAGCGTTTGATGGGAATAACTTGTTATTGGAGTAATTTTTGTAGAGTAACAAATAATATCAGAGGGCTATATTAAGTTGGATGATTTGGTGCAGTGGTTGAGCATCCTTTGGACCTAACTTCACAGGACATAAGATCTGGATCTTGTTTCTACCTGCTAGTGCTTTGTCTAGAAGTGTATATACACCTTCTGGTGTAACATGTCACATTTTCTTTTGTTATTTTGCTTCATAACCACTAAATAGAGGTAAAGGATATTCACCTGGCAGTGTACATTTATACATTGCACTGACTCGCCCTTTTTTTCAATAAGTTTTTTTTTGCTTCGATATCAGTATAGAGCAGTGTTTGCTCGCACATCTTACTTTATTCGTACTGTTTCGACAGAACTGCTATAAGGAATGTGAGTCTTCATTGGAAAATCATCCGAGTGTTGACAATACCATCAAAGATATTTCTAAAGAGCATAAGAAACTAGCAAATGACTTGAATCTTTTCCAGAAAGAGGTATGTTAAACTTCTCTGAGTGTACTTTTTATAACACAAATTCTGTTCCTACAAGTTATGAAATAATCATAGCTATTCGTGGGTTCCTCCATAAATATCAATAAAATTTATGTATTTTCTTATTGTTGATGAGGAAAGCATATTAATCTAATTACTTAAGTGTTCAGCTGATGCATGCAGTAGGGTTGAGTGTGAGTATATATTCATGGTGGTTAGATATCATCATGTCTGTCATTGGGCAAGTGCTTGCATGGTGGTTATATGACATACCTGCTGGTGTGCCTGCATTAGTATTGTGCATGAAGTAGCATTAGAGACCTACACACACTTGGTATGTATGTGACCATGAATTATTTGAAACGAAAATCTCAGTTTTTTCTTCTTCCTCACGTGCCCTGTTAATCTCTATCTTCTCACCAGAGACATCTCTTATATAGCCAGACTTATCACCACAAATCTGCATTTAATTAGCAAGCCCCCTCCAAACCAAACTTTGTTGCTGAGAAAACACAATCCAATTCCTATCTCTCTTGCTATAGCTTTTTTAAACAGTGGGCCACAGTTTATTAGTGTATTAATTTGACAAAGGATTATTATAAATCCACACTTTATTAACGATACCTGAGCAATCCGTTTGCAAGATCACCTGAACCAAGCCCCTCGCTGCAGTGCAACTTAGAGTCACTCCTGGCCATGGAGAAGCTCACTGATGGACTCATCCTCCTTTGATGAAGATACCATGTTCATCTTGGATATCAAAACCCGACCCGGTCCAGTCAACCATCTGTATTTAGCATAGTAGAGTCAGCTGGTGGTGGAGATCAACTCTTTTATCTCCCTTGCTCTAGCTAGCATGCAGCAAACAACAATAGGCAACGGCTATTGCTGCCACATATTGACCCTCCTCCACCACCATGTTTCTCTCCTCACCCATTCTGCGTTTCATTCTGGTTGGTTGGGATCCCAGCGACCTGGCGAACAGAGGTTGTCATAGACAGGACCTTCGACTCTGACAGGTGGGCTTGCCTGATTTTTCTCTTGTACTTGTAGTGGACTCGACCCCTCAACTTGAGCCAGCTCCAGAACACTTACTTGTTAACCTTGCTGTGTGCAATGTTTGGCCCCAAATCTAGTATCCCAAAAAATCGTCCCTAGCTCTGAGTTTGCAACCAAGCTGCACACGCCCTTACGAGCTTGATGCGTATGATTTTGTTTCATAAAAGTTAGGAAGATTTGTGACGAAAGTACATTTTTTGATAGAAAACAGCATCATCTTAGATTTAATTACAATATGTACAAAAGGAGCCACAGAAAAAAAGAACAAAAAAGAGAAAACTAAAGGATTTCACAGCAAGCCAATCTCCCAAAGTTTAATTTGTGACTAAAATTGGGTAATTCAAACAACTTATGGTTGGTTTGTATGAATCAGTACTTCATACTTGGCATGATGTCGACCAGGGCTGATTCGCTGGAAATTGTTTTGCATATGCAGCTGGAGAGACTTAAAAATGAGCATTCGTCCCCTCTTGTTCCCCTTGATGTTAATCTTATTGATCCATCTCTCAGTGGTTTGGGAAGGGCATTATCACAGCTTGATATGGTATGTGTATTTCTCAACTTTCTGTTCTGATATCACTGTTCAGCATTTTTGCTACCATTATCGTGAGAAATTGAAAGTTCATCCAGCACCCACATGAACCCACCTCCATTGTTCAACGTGAACCTGCAATCTATATACCTTTTGCTCATTTTTGTTCTTGCATACTCTTTTTAGGCAAATGAACATTTGCGAAGCATTTTTCCTTCGTTTCAAGAGCTTCCTGGTTCTGGAAATGCTTTGGAAAGAGTACTTGCTTTGGAGCTTGAGCTGGCGGAAGCGCTGCAAGCAAAGAAGAAGACGGACATCCTTTTCCAGAGGTAGCTAGTCATACTGCATCTGCTTGTCATGTTCACTCAAGCAGGCTCCCATTATTATCAGCTGACCCTTTTTTCTCTCATGATGTGAACTAAAACATGCTCACAATATCGACCCTATGGTCATGGTACGCAATACACCGAGAAGTGTTTATCTAGGAACTCAGAAGTATTAGAAACTGTGCTTGTTGATTGATATAGGGCCTCTTTCTGGATGTTTTGTTTCTGTCTGTCAAGCTACTAGAGTTTCTTCAGAAACAACTGGAATAACCAGGACATGGAAAAAATATGAAATTTGTAGCTTTCAGTAATGTAAGTCCTGTTTTATTTAACTATATACTCATCTTTCGAACATTTTCCTCTTCAGCTCGTTCTTGAAGCAACACAACGATGAGTCGGCGGTCTTCCAAAGCTTCAGGGACATCAATGAGCTAATACAGGATACAATCGAATTGAAGAGAAGACAGGTGGCTGTTGAGAGCGAGCTAAAAGACATGCAGGGCAGGTACTCCGAGCTCAGTTTGCAGTTTGCCGAGGTGGAAGGCGAGAGGCAGAAGCTTGCGATGACCCTGAAAGCCCGATCACCCAGGAAATATTAGGAACCAAACTAAAGAGTAAATGAAAGAGAAGAAAAATGTTAGTTGGTCGCAGACTTTTAAATGGTCTTCTACGGCGGGGAAGAAATCCCGTTGTGATGTAAATATCAGTAGGATGTTCACCATCTTGTAGAGCTCTGTGTGATATACTCATATACATAATGATGTGTACAAATCCTCCCTCCCTCCTAACACAATCTTGTCAATTAATGGTTAACAGACACAGCAGGCTTTCGAGGTACTCAGGTACATCAGTTGGCTGCATCTCAACAGTTTCTAGATCAGTCATTCACTTGAATTGCTGTTCATAATTTTTGAAACTGCTTAGAATAATAAAATAGTGTGTTTTAAGTATCACATTTCCAAAATATGGCCCAGACAGTGTGTTTTGTTATGTCCAACATGTACAGTATTATATGAATAATTTCGTTGCCCCAGATTCCGTAATGGAAAAGCACCTCACTTGGGCACACTTGCCACTGATGATGATGCGTACTGCTTGCGCAATTGCGTTACTTCTAGAAATCATGACAAACAGCGAACTGTTTTTATAATGCAAATGAAACAAAACTTGATAAATGGGAAAAAAAGACCGGACAAGTTAGGGCACTAACTTGTACTAGAAGCGTCGATCATAGTTTTACGATTGCTTGGCCGCAAACAGGGCAACGAATCATTGGGATTTGGGTAATGCCAGTCATGGACATGGAGGAAGAAGAAGCTCTCACACATGGCGATGATAGATGGAGATCGCATTTGCTGGCGCGAGCAGCATAGACGTTGTGGTGTTGGTTAGTCGCTCGAAGCGGCGCACCTGATCAACAACGCCGTGCGCCATGTTGCTGAAGTCGAGCGCCTTGATTGCTCTCTCGCGGAACTCGGCGACCACTTCTCAACCGCGGCGGGCAATGCCCTACAAGGCCCGCAGCCATATGGTCCACATAGAGCGTTAGGAGGGAAAAAAAGGACTAACCAGGACTAGCCCTTGGTGACTTAATTTTATACAAGAATTGAATAATTGATCCTTTATGAGAATTTCAGAAATTCGCTCCCGACGGGATTTGAACTCTGGTTTAGCTACTGCTACCTCTCCCATTCGGGCTATGCCCCATCATTTCTCCCTAGAGCGTTAGGAGCAAGACGAAGGACAACGAAGGAATGGGGATCGATTTGCTTTGTCTCTGTTTTAGCGGAAACGAGGACCATCACGTGAATTTTATGAAAAATGGGAGTTTTCTGTAAAATAGCCATATGCGCGCTTGCTGGCGTGGTGTTGGAGGTTGTTGAGCACTCAAAAACTCAGTGCTCCACGGCTGCGCAAAACCACATGGTCCAGGAAGAGCGTTAGGAGCAAGCCGAGATCGACAAAGGAATGGGGAGCATCACATGAATTTATGAAAAGTGTGGGTTTTCTGCACACTAGTTGTATGCGTGCGTGTGACGTGTGACGCTTGTCAGCGTGGTGTGCGAGATTGCCATTCCCTCAGCAATTCAGAATAAAAAATAGAAACGTTATGACAATTTCTTCTGGCCAAACTTAGCCTAAACCCAAAGACAAAGTTTCATCAAGACTTGGTTTCTGTTCTTCAAAATTATAGCTGGAACGTTCTAGGTGGCTAATTTGGTGTTTCTACACTGCAATACAAATTTAAGTGTCACGACACCCCCACTTTGCAACTTTATTGGGTGTTTGCAAATTTAGGAGAAGTTTGTTGGTAAGCCATGTATTTAACTCTAATCTAAACTACCATCACAAAAGAGCACGGGACATTGAAGTTCAGAAGAAGACGAAACCTGATTTCTATGGGACAGGAGCAGAAAAAACATCCCACGTTCTCATGGGCAACAATTAAAATCAAACAACCTGGTCTTTAGTTTGAGATTAGTCCAGGCATCATGCCGTTCCCTTAATGCTCAAAGACAGAATATTAGAATGTCCACCAACTAGATGAGTGGAGAACAAAAGTGCGGTCAGAAGAACATTTTTTTTTGCGAATTAGAAAACTTAAAGCCTAGGTAGGATTACAATCTGTCTGACAACAAGTCAGAGCTTCATCTGGCCCCAAGTTAGGCCACACCCTTGAAAGTACTTGACGACGCCCCAGGTTTGCTAGCACATGGCTCACACTGTTTTGCTCCCTCCTGATAACGTCAATATGAATCCTACCATCCTCATCCTCTTGGATCATCTTCTTTATATCTTGGACATAAAATATACAACACCACTGTTTAGAATGACGCATAGTACCCAGGGAGGGAAAATACAATTGTTGCACATATTGTCATTACTAACTATATTAAAGACGAACAAATCCGCGGCCTCTCCGCGCTCCGTCCACTGTAGCTTATCTACAGTAGCTACTGTAGAAAATCTACAGTGTTCGACGGCGCTCGATCCCGGCCGTCGCCTGACGATCGGACGGACCACAGAAGACGTCCGTGACGGTTTTGCAAAAAACCCCTTAACAAAACCACAAAACAATCCTGCAGTCCACAGTTTCACGAGAAGAAAACGCCCGCAAGGACCTATTCGTAAATTTTGGAAACGACAGGGATTTTTTTGCAAAAACACCGGCAGAACATTGTCTCCCTCCTTCTTCCTCTCCCTCTCCCGCGACGCCACGGGTCGCCGCCGCCGCGCATCGCCGCCGCCTCGCGCCTCTCCGGCCAAATCCACGGGCACGGAGGGCTCCGCCGCGCCTCCCTCCACCTCCTCCCCGCGGATCGCGTCCCGGGGCGCCGCGGCCGCGCGGCAATCGCCGCCGCCGCGCCGCGGTTTCCTCCGCCGCATCCGTGGTCGCCGGCGGCCGCTCCGGCAACCAAATGACGCGCCGCGCCGCCCATTCGCCTCGCCGCGACGCCCGCCAGCGGATCCGCACGCTCCCAGCCCCTCGCGCGTGCTCCACCGCGCGAGCGCAAGCTCGGCAGCCGCGTCCGTCGCCGGCGGCTGACGTCGCAGGATGACGTCACCTCGGGCCCACCTGTCAGCTTCCCAGATTTTTTACAAAATTGCAGAAAAATGCTGGAAATTAGAAAAATCATATCTTTTAATCCGTAACTCAAAAAAATACAAGTAATATACCAAAATTTGCAGAAAAATCAAGCCTTTACAACTAACACATCTCCATGCATAATTAAACAACTGTAAACAATTTTACTTACAACAACTAACTAAACCTTTTTATATTCATTATGAACATTCTGGAAAAACATCTTAAAAAATAGCATTTCCAAATACATTATAAACTTTCCAAAATTATTCCAAAACTTAAATTTTACACAATATTTAGATTTTACAACTTTCTTTCTAACTTAAATAAAAAAACACGAAAAATAATATCAACAACTGCATGTAAAATATAGCAGAATGATCACAAAAAAAGGAAAAAAGAACAAAAAATTAAACACTGCCTATTTATTTATTATGACCAAAATTAAAATTCTAGATCTTCAAGTTCCTCACAAACTTGCCAACACACAGTATTTTATTCTTTAAAAATCAAGTTTCTGACAATTGGTTCCCTTTTCCTTCAACAATATCCAAAAAATAAAAAACTTTCAAACTAACTTGCTTTCAAAAATTCGACAATTCAAAATACATCCTCTAATTATAGATCAAACTTACCGAATTCTCATACGATTAACTCACTCAGATAATGGAGTCCAAGTTGTGAGCATTACGTTCGTGCATTACTTCCATACCAAGATTAGCACGGTTGATGATATCAGCCCAAGTATTAATAACGCGGCCTTGACTATCAACTACAAATTGGTTGAAATTGAAACCATTTAGGTTGACAAAATTTGAAAATTTAATTTCAAGATGCCTTCGAAAACCAATCATTCGAAAAACGCAACATATATTGTAAGGAACGCAATTTAATTTCAAGATGTCTTTGAAAACCAATCATTCAAAAAACGTAATATATATTGTAAGGAACGCCGAAAATATTGCTATGCTCTAACATTTATATGTAGTTGAATTCCACAAAACAAACTACCTAATTATGAATTTCTCATGCATTTCTCCTAATCTCAATTAAATTTTGCCACTAAAATGCAAACATGTAATTTTGAATACACAGATTTTGTCACCATTCAGAGGAAATTGAAATGCAAAACAAATCACCAAGGGCGTGGCGTGAACAAATTCAAAGAAACACCAAATGTTACAAGATCAATATCTTCATGCCTATCCACCACAAAAATATCGACAACATTTCAGAATAATCAAAAAAATACCTGCCAACTTTTCTTGGCAAAATGCAAACATATTTCAACATTTCAGATTCATACACATTTAAAAACAAACTAAATACATTTCCTCTAAATATGTGAAGTTAGAAATAATATGTACATACACAATACATTTCCTTTACTTATGGAGTTCAATTACATACTTATGACAAAATAGATACATATTTCATCAAATTAATTAGCTAAATCAAAACTGCATAACTCTACAAATGTAACCACATTCGAATTTGAATTTTACGACATGAACACAACATACTTGACCAAAGTCAAATATGAATACCAGTTTCCTCCAACTATCGAGCTAAATTAAATATTTAACAGAAAAATCATTGAAATCCAGCTAACATATTTGCAGACAATATACCTCGAAATCTAATTTTCAAATCTGCATAACTCTACAAATGTAACCACATCCGAATTTGAATTTTACCACATAAACACAACATACTGAACCAAAATCAAATATGAATACCAATTTCCTCCAACTATCGACCTAAATTAAATATTTAACACAAAAATCATTCGGATTTAGCTAGCATTTGCAAATAGTATAACTTAAATCTCTCCAATTATGTACTAACATTGGAAAAAAAAATGCTTGGTTAGGTGGCTATTAAAATAAAATACAAATATATTTACCCGTACTTACGGGTTGCTTCCAAATTGAATTTCAGCAAAATACACCATATCGAGCTAAATTAAATATTCAACGCAAAAAAAAAACATTCAAATTTAGCTAACATATTTGCAAATAATATAAATCAAATTCTCTCTGATTATGTACTTACACATAGTTAATGAATTTTGATTTAACTTAACTTGCATGACATACTCACTACAATTAGCAAATAAACATTTGATTAGATCAACATTTCAGTTAAATGCAAATTCACTCCCTCTTATTAAATCTTCATTCCAAATTGAATTTAAAAAATGGTCAAAAATGTATTTCCTCCAACTATCAGGTTAGATTGAATATTTAACACAGAACGCAAACATATCATACCAATTCAACTTAACCACACAAATTTAGCTAGCATTTGCAGACATGAAATTCAATTGAATAAATGTGCGTTTCCCACATATGGAATTCAACTAACTACTGATAAAAATAGGAACATTTTCCAACCATTTCGATTTTAGATGTGCCAACATGCTTACAAAAAAATAAATGTGAACTGTTTAAGTCAACATACCATCATTTTCATACATTTCCAATTGCTTAATATTCTGATATTCCACAGAATATAACACAAATGCTCAAAAAAAACAACTAACTACTGACAAAAAAATAGAAACATTTTCCAACCAATTCGATTTTAGATGTACCAACATGCTCACAAAAAAAATAAATGTGAACTATTTAAGTCAACATACCAACATTTTCAGACATTTCCAATTGCTTAATATTCCGATGTTCCACAAAATATAACGCAAATGCTAAAAAAAAACAATATACTCATATCAAATTACAAAAATATTACAACATTTCATTTTGGCCAATATTTCGACACCATACGAACGAACTTTCCGCAAATGTAGGATCAAATTCAAATGGATTTTCCTGATTTCACTTAAAAATTGACGTCGAAATGCAAACATGTTTGACCATTTCGATCCACTGAATATTTGAATATTATATACAATATATCCGAAATGCACACAAAAAATGCTACCTATTCATGACAAAATAAAAACATGTTCCAACATACCGATTTAACTAACATTTTGGTTAACAAAAAAATATATATACTGCACAAAAAAAACATCAAGGGCGTGCCGTGACGGCACGCCGAATTCAACTAGTCGCTATTGTATCATCCAATCGTGTAACTGTTGTACAGAGGATGCACAAAGATGGGAACTGGGCGTTGACCAGTTCGGTACCAGCCCGCAGTCGTCCGCGCGCGCTCCTGCGACCCGTGGTCGAGCCCCGGCTCCGTAGTGTGTGCGTGCCTAGAGATCCTCTAAGCTTAATTAAAAATCCACAAAGATCCTTCCATGTTGGACTTGTTTTTTTTATGCATAAAGATTGTCATCACTACCTAATCATGTAGCGGGGGATCTCTTGCGAGGAGCCATCGCTGCAGCTATTTCCTTCTTAATTAGCTGGAATCTCAAGTTTGAAATCTATGAGACGCCATAGGAAGTTCACGTTGGCCTTCGGGTTGATTTCTCTCTTTCGCACAATCTGCTAATGTATAATATTCCACCCCGTCGAGCAACTCACCTAGGGTAAAGGTTCTTTCAAACAGATATTCACCTCGTAATGGACGAAGAGCCAAATAAATACAACTAAATACGTTTCCAACAATGCAAAAACATCTACTCAAGATTATCTAGTCAACCAACAACTGAAACATGTCTGGATCAGTGATAATTTATATTAAACTTCTATACTTTCTACAATTTATTTTTTACCATGATACAATATTAACGAGCGTAATGTTCTACTATTCATTTATCATAGTTAACCACATAGCTCACATTGTTTTAAGTGTTAACTGTAATGTTTTTGTTATACGCTTGGAAAATATCAATTGAAAAATGCATTAGTGCAAAATTTACAATGCATGTTATGACAAAACATTCATTTGTATTTATTTTTGAAAATTCCATAATCCTATTGGTGTATATGTATTTGTGGTAAGGAGCTCTGAAGCGCATGTCCTAATAAATATCTGAACAACGGTTTCTAATGTATGATTAGGTAAGTATACATAGAAAACTTCTAGAGTACAAATTGAACAACGGACATGATTTTCTACCAATTATTTTGTGGTCAAGTGTCTCCAAGTTATGCTGGGTTACGTAATAAGTTGACAACATGTGAATGGTCTACACTTGGTACTGATATAACATCGCTTAGCGTATTCACCAAGAAACTTAAAATGATGTGGCTAAGTATGCATTCATACAAATTTATTTGATATGTTTGCGTGTAATGTGTTTGGCATAGTATCTAGTGCATACAAAGTGCTTCCACCTGGTTCTAAAATAAAATACCTTAATAATGGATATCTTTTGAACTAGATTTTGCTGCAACCAATTGGATTTCCATCACAGTCAGTAGTAGGCTAACTATCACCAATCATATTTGTTTGTTCGTCCATGAAACATGGTCGCGTTGCGGGCTTGTTCTTGCAAATTGGGATTTTATTTTTTTTACTTTTTCGAGTTCATCTAGATGTGCCTTTTCAACCTACTTTTGCTACCAAAAAGCTTAAACCTAACCAAAAGGTTACTTTGTACAAAAGATTTCACGGACGCAACCTGCTTTTAGTAGCGTTATTTCCACGTCATGCTTACCCCCTGATTCCATGGCAGTGAACCCAACACTTTCATAAAAATCACCCACCATGGCACTTGTAAGTCACACTTATTGGATTTATTTTTCCCCATCATCCTCTCTTCTCTCTCCCCAAACTAGTCCTCTTTTGCATCTCAAAGGGAAAAAACTCCTTTTCCCTGCTCGCGTCGAGGTGCCACATACCTACAACTGCTACGTTTGGTGCCGCATCGCGCCTCTGGTTTTCGCACCGCCACCTCCAGCTCCCTTCTCCGCATCTCAGTTCCATTTTTCGCCCACTACTTGGAGATATATAGTCAGATTGGCTGCTGTAAAAAAGTTAATACTAGGTCGAGCCTTATCCCCTCCTCGCCACTGTAGCAAGAGGGTAGGCGATTTTTGGGGCGAATCCGTCGATCCACCGTGCGCGCCGCGAGCCGCGGAATTCCTCTCCTCCGCCGGCCGCTCCGGCGGCGGGAGGGTGGGGGATCCCCGGCTCCGGCTTGTATATACGGTAGGGTAGGGTGGAGTTCTCGCCGGCGGCTCTCTGGAGGAGTTGGTGCTGCGGGCGGGCGGTTTGGTGTCGGCGGGACCTTCTCCGGCGGCGGAGCTCTTCGGGGCTCGTCGTCGTCGCGCTGGACTTGCAGGAGCTCGAGGCCCGGTGCGGCGCTCGAGTTCGTCTGCCTCCCGTCGGATCCGTGGTGGCGGCGGATCCTGTGGCTGGAATTCAGATCCGGGCGAGGTTGGCGGCTTCTGCCGGCGTCGGGAACGAAGACGACTGCGGCAAGGTGGAGGTGCTGGTGCGGGAGGGTGATGGCCGTGCTCGTTCATCGGCTTAATCTCCGTCGCTGCGCGGCGGGTGGGCTCGGCGGCCTTCTTCAACGTTGGAGGCACCCTGGGGCCGTGGTGAGAAGGGGGTCGGTGGTCTTCGTCGTCGCCGCCGGTGAAGTTGCTGGCGTCTGCTCGAGTTCTGTTCCCCTGCGTATGTATTTCTGTATTCTGTTTGTACTGTGTACGTTGTATATGGTACTTTGTTGAATATACGTGGGGCTTCAAAAAAAAAAAGATTGGCTGCTGTAAAAAGGTGAACTCCAGAGCCGATTCTTCCCTTCATCGACAATAAATGCCACTCAAGACACGGCGCATACTCGGAAAAGAAGCAGGTGAATAAGATGCATCAGAATGGTGGTCTCATATCACTTGTCAGGGAAAGGCTTAAACCTTTAAGTAATAAAATCTCTTTATCTAAAAACTTATCAGGAAATATGTTGTCAGTTGTTGAGCTTGTTTGAGATAGAGGAGGAACGGGCCAAGTTTTTTTTCTTCTAGATTCACGATTGGGCCCAGTTTTGCCCCGATAAATTTGTCAGGGAGTGGCATTCTCGGATTTGTCGCTCACGACCATAAATTTGTCCGCAGATCTAATATTGAGAAGAAACCTGAATGTTCATTTCTGGCTATCGTGTGGAGCAGGTTGAAAAGAGTTATTGTTTTCAAGGTGGGGTCAACCTTTATAACACGCAGCGTGTTTGGTAGCCTTAGTCCTTGTTTACCTCCAGTATAAAAAACCCTTTAGTTGGACGGGGCCTTGTTTACCTCCAGTAGTAAACGAGGCCTTAGGGAAAGGGAACGGGAGTTTGGACGGGGGAGATTAGGCTTGGTAATTTGATTATTAGTCCTAATCCCTCGTTTGGTTTGCTGTGGGAATGGGTGGTGGGAATTTGGCAGAAAATCATTTAGTTTTTCTTTACGAGAATGTTTCGATTAACTGCTTGACTAAATGTCCGGCTAAGTGCACGGGTGACGGGGTAAACAGCTCGCACGAATCAACTTCATCGAGAGCTGTAACCTCGTTTATGGCGACAGCGGCGCGGTGTGGAAGTGTGGTCGGATCAATGATCATCGGAGCGGCACGTGCAACCAGGAGCATCTCGGCGACCGGCGCGTGCTAATGTTCAGCATCGTCGGCGGCGAGCATCACGTCGCCATACCGACCCGTGACCATGGGAATTGGGAAACAAGGTGGCGCCGACGGTGGCCGGAACGATCCTCCTCCGTGTGCAAAGCTACGTAGTCTACTGCCGAGTTAGCGAGTCAATCGACTAGGTCTGGTTACGGCTTTGCAGCACACACGCGAACACCACAAGGCAATGAAATCGATGGTTTCACGCGAAACGTTTTTTCTCATCTCGATCAATAACCAGGCCCGCTGGATGAAATTGGAGGGAGTTGGCACCGTGAACTCCCAATCCACTTCTCACGTAAATTCCCAAACCCTCTAATCAAACAAGGGACTTCTACTCTTGCACCTCGTCAACTCCCAATTCCCACATCTTCTTCTACAAAGAGAAGTGTTTTTACTAACTCATTGAAGCAGCAAAGTAGGCGAAAACGGATTCAGGCTAGTGACGATGACGTGCGCTCCTCTCCCACCTACGGCGCCGCCGCCGCTGCCGACCTCCTCCCATGCCCCGCCACCTCCCCCTGTTCTCCAACGCCTCCCTCATCTAGGAGACACAAGGCCATCTTCTTCCCGAGGTCCTCCGATGTACCACGCACGAGAAGAGGTGGGGCGATCGAGATCGACAATGGTGGGGCGGCAACCCTGCTGAATTCCTTCGCGGAGCAGGTCGGCTTCCTCAACAAACCTCGCCGAAATTATGGCTCCGGCGCGATTCTCCGGTTTGAGCATTACGTGGCGCTAGTTGGACCGCCCATTGAGACAGCTGACCGAGTCGGGAGCACATCCCGCCGCACGCCGTCCTTTGCACGACGCTGCGGTGTGATTCACGTCGGACCTCGACACGTTGCGTCCATGGCGGGCTCCAGAACCCACGCTCCAGCCACTGCGCCAGACAGACAGGTCGACCCCATCCACACCATACAAAGATTCCCCATCGAGAAATTCCGAGCAAACCCTAGATCGGGAACGTGTGGCGTTATTTTCGTTGCCTCCACTCCCAAATCTCATCCCACCTCGAAACCGCCTCCTCCTGGTTGGGTCAGTACTCACTCAGGCGACCGGAGATCGTTCGCGGAGGTCTTGACCTCTCCGCCGCCGATGAGGTGATTCGGCGGCCGCGGCCGCTCCCCCCGCGCGGATATCAGAGACCTCCGCCATACGGCTACCGCCCGCGACAAGATCCGCAAGCAAAAAGGCGGGATGATACACGCCGCTATGATGATCTACGCCGAAGAGAAGAGGAGTGGAGGTTTGAGGAAGCACGGCGTCGAGATGAGGATGATAGACGCCGAGCAGAAGACCGCCGCCGATATGAAGAGCGACGCCAACAAGACGATGAGAGGTGCCGCGTCGAAGCATCCCATGTTGCTGAGAAGCTGGCCAGGGAAAGAGCTCTACTCGAGAAGAGACACCATGAAGAAGAAGACCTGAAGAGGAACAAGGATCGATGGTCTCATCGCCCTGAGATGCAAGTTGAAGCCTCGGCTGCTACTGCGACGTCTGCCAGATCCCCTTCTCAGTCCACTCGCAACAACAACACTTCTCATGAGGTTGAGGTAACCCCTTCCATTCCGGATAATGCTTGTACTCAGACAACTGGTTTACTGAATCCTAGAGTTGCGATTGCTGGTTCATCTCACACTGGGGCTTTGATGGGTGATACGCGTAAAGCACACGTTTGTTGGGAGACCCCAAGAGGAAGGTATGATGAGTGTAGCATCAAGTTTTCCCTCAGTATGAAACCAAGGTTTATCGAACCAGTAGGAGATGAAGACACTTCTGAAGGTTGTTGGTGGAGGAGTGTAGTGCGGCGCAACACCAGGGATTCCGGTGCCAACGTGGAATCTGCACACAACACAATCAAACTAATTTGCCCCAACGATACAGTGAGGTTGTCAATCTCACCGGCTTGCTGAGAACAAAGGATTAGACGTATAGTGTGGAAAATGATGTTTGTTTGCAGAGAATGTAAAGGAACAATGTTTGCAGTAGGTTGTATTATCAATGTAAAAGAATGGACCGGGGTCCACAGTTCAATAGAGGTGTCTCTCCATAATAAATAACTAACATGCTGGGTAAACAAATTACAGCTGGGTAATTGACAAAATAGAGAATGCATAACAATGCACGTACAAGACATGATGACTACTATGAGATTTATTTGAGCATTACAACATGATACATAGACCGTTACACAACAACATCTATGACTAATAATCCACCTTCAGGTTAACATCCGGGTCCCCCGTTGGTATTAAGTTGCAAGCAACAGATCATTTCATTAAGTAAAGTGCATAATGTAAGCAACACAATTATCCTTAGACTGTTTTACCCCTAGTGGCAACATCACATCCACAACCTTAGAGGTTGCTGTCACCCCCCAGATTAAATGGAGACTAAACCCACTATCTAGCATAAATACTCCCTCTTTGAGTTACAAGCATCTACTTGGCCAAAACATCTACTAGTAACGGAGAGCATGCATGATCATAAATAACATATAAGATAGATCAATAATCAACTTGGCATTGTACTCAATATTCACCGGATCCTAGCAAACACAACATGTGCATTACAATAAGATGATCTTGATCATGATTGGCAGCTCACAAGATCTAAACATGATTGCACAATAGGAGAAGGCAACCATCTAGCTACTGTTATGGATCTGTAGTCCAAGTATGAACTACTCACGCATCACTCCGGAGGCAGGCATGGCGATGTAGAGCCCTCCGGCGATGATTCCCCTCTCCGGCAGGGTGCCGGGAAGAGCTTCAGAACCCTCCCGAGATAGGGTTGACGACGGCGGTGGCTCTGGAACTTTTTGTGGATGGAGGCTCGGGTATCTAGAGTTTTCCCGAGGAAATGAATAAATAGGCGAAAGGGCAACGACTGGAAAGGCTCGTGGGCCCCACGCCACCCCACGGCGCTGCAGCAAGGGGGGCCGCGCCGTGCCCTGGCGTGGCCAGCCCACGGCCCTCCTGCTTCTCCCCTCTAGACTCCGTGTACGTGATGGAAAAATAGGGACTTCTGTCTTTGTTTCGTCCAATTCTGAGAATATTTCCAGAACAATTTTTCTGAAATACAAAAAGAGCAGAAAACACGAACTGGCACTCTCGCATCTTGTTAATAGGTTAGTCCCAGAAAATGCATAAAAATGCTATGAAGTGTATATAAAACATGTAGCAATTGGCATAATATCAACATGGAACATCAAAAATTATAGATACGTTTGAGACGTATCAGGAGCACTACCTGCCAATTCTGCAATGAAACTGAAACTATGCACCACCTCTTCTTCACTTCTGCTGTGGCAAAATTTGTTTGGAGCATTATTGCTGTTGCTATTGGCGCTCCTTATCGCCCTGGCTCTTTCTCCCAATTCTTTTGGTGGTTACCCCAATACCTGCAAGTCAGCAGAAATGTCCAGATCACACTAGTTGCTGCAGTGTGCTGGGCTATCTGGAAAACTCGCAACAAGGCTTGCTTTGATGGTATCTTAATCAGTAATCCTACTGAACTAATCCACTACTCTTGTGTTTTCATCAAATACTGGGCAGGTTTGCATAACGCTGCAGATCAGGAAGCGCTTCGAACTGGAGCAGACACTCTGATGAACCTTGCCTCCTCTGTGGGAGCGAGAAGGGCGGATGCTGATATCAAGAGCCTCGGAGATCAATGAAGTCCTTCAAAATCAAAACCCTGCGGAGAAATGACGAAGAAGCTGATGCTTTATACCTGCAATACTCATCTGCCGATCTTACCATCCTTTTGGCTTGGCTATCTGGGCCTCCCATGTCCTGTAACTAACAAATATAACTCTCTCTGCTCGCCAGCCTCCCAGGTTGGTCACTTGTTAGTGAATTGGGAGGTTTCGGCTTTTGCTGCTACCAAACCACAGTTGCTTTGTGGTTGTGGTTTTTACTTTAGACTGGGTAGCGCTCACAGACGCTGATGACAGTGGCTTGTATGGCGTGTATTTAGTTATCACACGATAATGAAATTCGACCCCGTGGGGTCGCGTTGGACTAACTCATTGAAGCTTTTGCTGAAGTTCACTGGTGTAAGCTGGCCCCATGATACGTCTCAAACGTATCTATAATTTCTGATGTTTCATGCTTGTTTTATATATCATTGTCACATATTTTATATGCATTATATATCATTATTATACATTTTCTGGGACTAACCTATTAACAAGATGCCACAGTGCCAGTTCCTGTTTTCTGCTGTTTTTGGTTTCAGAAAAGTTGTTATGGCAATATTCTCGGAATTGGACGAAACAAAGGCCCAACCTCCTATTTTTCCGAAGAGTACACGGAGCCAGAAGGGCAAGCCCGGGGGAGGCCCACGGCCTCCTCACCATGTGCTCGCGCGGCCAGAAGGGGGGTGGCGCCACCAGGTGGTGAGGCCGACTCGGCCACCCCCTCGCGCCGCCCTTTCGTCTATATAATCCTGCCGACGCGAAAACCCTAAAAAAAATATCATATTCCAGAAGAACTCCCGGAGCGCCGCCGCCATCGAAACCTAGTTTCGGGGGTCAGAAGGTCCTGTTCCAGCACCCTGCCGGGACGGGGATCGACCCCCGGAGCCTTCTCCATCGACGCCACCACCTCCATCATGCTCCGTGAGTAGTTCCCCCATGGATTACGGGTTCTAGCTGTAGCTAGTTGGTACTCTCTCTCCCATGTACTTCAATGCAATGATCTCATGAGCTGCCTTACATGATTGAGATCCATCTGATGTAATCGGTGTTGTGTTTGTTGGGATCCGATGAATTGTTACATTATGATCAGTCTATCAATAAGTTTGTGAAGTTATTGTTGCTGCAATATTGTTGTGTTTAATGCTTGTCACTAGTGCACGAGTGGCATGATCTTAGATTTAAGCTCTATAATTATTGCTTAGATTGTATCTACAAGTTGTTTGCACATGTCTCTGTCCGGAACCCGAGGCCACAGAGTGACAGCAACTGGGATAACTGGAGGAGATGGTTTAGACATGAGGATCACATGTTTTCACCAAGTGCTAATGCTTTGCTCCGGTGCTCTATTAAAAGGAGTATCTTAATTACCAGTAGATTCCTTTGAGGCCCCGCTGCAAACGGGCTGGTAGGACAAAATATGTTGTGTAAGTTTCTCATTGCGAGCATGTATGACTATATATGGAAAACATGCCTACGTATGATTAATAGACTAGATGTTCTGTCTTAATGATATAATAATTCTATCAATTGTCCAACTGTAATTTGTTCACCCAACACTTGTTATTGGAGAGTTACCACTAGTGTAGATAGCTGGGAACCCCGGTCCATCTTTCATCATCAAATACTCACTCGGTCCTACATGCCATTAGAAGTAGTATCAACTATTTTCTGGTGCCATTGCCTCTGTGTTACTGCTACTGCCGCTGTGTTACTATTACTATTGCTCTCATATTACTGCTGCTTTCACATCACCCCTGTTACTAGTGCTTTTCCAGGTGCAGCTGAATTGACAACTCCGCTGTTAAGGCTTATAAGTATTCTTTGTCTCCCCTTGTGTCGAATCAATAAATTTGGGTTTTACTTCCATCGAAGACTGTTGCGATCCCCTATACTTGTGGGTTATCACCCCAACGCTACTGATGCATGTTTGTCCCTGATATAGGACCTATTTGCTCGACCATGTTCGGCTGTATACCTTTTTTATGTGTGATAGTTGGGATGATTACAGAATTAGACCACACGGATCGACCGTTTAAACTTGCCCATTGGCATCTCTTTGCACGCTGCATCCTGAGATTACGTCGTCCTGGTTAACTAGTGAATAAATAAATTTCTATGCATATTATCTTTTGTTATGCCCATGAGGCCATGAGTAGATTGCCAAGACGTGACTAGTCTTTTGGAATGATCTTACGACACAACCTTTTATTTTTATTATCGATAAGTATTTGCTTAGGTGGGAGGCTTGAAAGCGTGCGGTGCTCATATTTAGTTATATATTGGTAATTTGGTATGAAGCATTACTAGGAATGATGTTCTGCCGAAAGCATTGCTATCAAAGACACAATTTGTCGTAACTTTCAGATTAAAGCAATCAGATGGTAGATAGAAAGGAACTTTACTGAAATAAGACACATACATTTACCAATTTAGTCGGTCAATTTTGTTGAAGTCATCACTACCAGAATCCAAGCGTTTGCCGAGTGTGATATTTTTGCCGAGAGCTGCCCTCGGAATATAAGCTGTACGCCGAGTGTGAACATGGTGCGCATGATAAGCAAGGCACCATAAAGGTAGTACTCTAACGCAGGGCGGAGCCAGGATTTAACCATAGGGGGGGGCGAGACGAAGCTATATATTTTTTTTGTTGGTGTCATTCGTCGAAATTTGCTGGTGGCCTTTTCTTTTTCTAAGAGTTTTTCTCTATTCATAAAGGGGATTAGTATAAGATCCCACTGCGCGAAATTATTATGAATGGTGCAAAGATGTATGAATAGTCGAAAAATCGTTTGAGTAAAGCAACTTGGTTTTATGAATTAACTAAGCAAAACATATTACATTGTAGAAACTGAAATAGATATGAACTCAATGATAGATAAATAAAATAGATTCCATTGCCAATTGATGAACTGATTTCTCTCTAATCAACAGCTTTCTGATCAATGAAAAAGAATCCCTATCTTTGGCACATCATACCTTGGGTCACTCAACAAGTTGATTAGATCTAGCTGGTTGCCGGAGAGCGACGGCGGGGCATGCGCCTGGCTGAATGAAGGCCGCCACCGCCGAGGTGATCTACGGTGATTTATCACAGAACTGCAGAAGCTTAGGTTGGTAAATAGAGACTGTCGTGAGAGGCGGCGGCGAGGCGATTCCATCTAAGTCAAAGCAACGATCAAAGGAATAGATCATAGCCTATATCGTTTCTGTAGACTCACGTACATGATGAACCTGACTAGCGGACTGGTAGGCCTGTGGCAGCGGTTAGATTGAGAGATGTGGGCTTGTTGGTCGTGGGCTTTTGAGATGTTGGATATAGCGACATAGGTCACGCACGTTTTTTTAGTTAATATATACGTACACGTACGCCTGTACTGTAAACCTCCTGACGAAATACATTGGGGGGACCCCTGCTAGCCCCCCACATCTTTGTATGCCGAGCGTATAGGCCCTTGGCAAACAACACGAATCTGGTAGTGCATGGATATAAATAGACTTTGCACCCTTCTTCCTATGGTCATATGTGAGGAGAATTTGGATCCTCCGATCTGCACTTTTCATTCTCTAGGTCCCGCTTCATGTTTATTTAGTGACCGTCAACTTCATTACCGGATAGCACCAACAGCACCTCTCGTTTCATGATTCTTACCATACGACCTCATGGTTGGGCTGTAGTATTGGTGCTGGATTGGGACATAGTTAGGGGTGTAAATAGATAGAATAATTTTAGCACCATATTTGATTTCAAAACCGTTTTCAGGAATCCATATCTGGTTTGAAGGAATCCGGCAGATAAGGATATCCGATTCCGAGATTAACACCCGGTTACGGTATATGATATGGTCGTCATATAGCTTTGAATATGGATTATCCAAAAATTAAATAGGATAATCTGATGGTTTAAACCCGAACAATCTGTTTTTATATCGAAATATCTAAACTAATAGAGAACAGTTTATCGTTAGTGATTTACCATGTTCATCCGTTGAATAACAACTCACTTACATAGTCATTATACAATCCATTGAGTGCAGTTTGTTAGGTTACCAAGTTATTGAATAATTATTTTTTGTTCTGTTTTTTGACAATGTACTTATGTGCATACATTTCCAATTAATTTTGTTTCCACTCCGAATCCGTTCCATTTCCGTTGCGCATCCACCACCACAAATATTCTTCTCCAAATGCGCAACCAGTCATTATCCGATCCGGTCCAGACCCGATGAAAAAATGTGGCCGATGATATGGTATAGAAAAAATCCAATCCGGTGCAATTCTACATCCCAAACATAGCAAAACAGTGTCATTTTCCAGTTTTGCCAGTCACCACGAAGAGAAAACTGGTGGGCAAGAGCCTGCCAATCACAAGCAAAAGTGGGTGGAAAGATTGCAGTTGATGAATACTGCCTCAGCAAGGTCCGTTTCTTTATTATGCAATGGAGAAAGCTTTCTATATTTATTTCAGTCACAACGCATGGATATACTCGGTGCGTCTATACAAGACCACTTACTCTTGTCTCAAGTCATACATGTCTAACAGGTTTGACTGAAGACAACACGAAGTTGTCTTGTGTAGCCGTGGTGCAGTTCTTGTAGCAGAGGCACAAATTGATGAAATTGCACGCACCGATTTCGTAGCCCTCGGCTCTGCAGGGCTTGTTGCAAGTGCCACGTTTAACGCATATCTTCTTTCTCCACGTCTTGCTCCACCGATTGAACTCGCAGCCTTCCGGTCCCACCTCTTGTGCATCTATCCACAGACAGCATGTATACGAATTAACAATAGTCAGCTTAAGGAACTTGAATCAGTTTGATCTGGAGATACAAATTTGTGGGCCGATGATCTTCCTACCTGGTGACTGGAAAAGTAGCGTGAGAAGCCACAGACATATGAACACCTTGGTGGTTCCAGATAGTACTTTGCCAGTGTTCTTCTCGTAGCATGCCATATCGATGAGCTAATAAAGTATGGGTGATATCTTTCTAAACCAAACCGATGAGTTTATGAGCATCTCCTTGATTTGTATTTATAGGGAAAAAGTATGTGAACGTTGACATGGTTATTCTGAGATATTAATGTCTAGCATCAATACTTATCCTCACATATAATTAACTTCACATCTAAATATGGCTTATGCCTTATCCTGATGCCTAATTTTTAATTCCAATGCTAGACATGATTGATGGCCTGCTTTAGCGAAAATTGCTAAAAAGAGCTTATGCTGATATTTCATCTTTAGGTACAGATAATATGTTGGTTAGTTACCTGCTATATGGACTTAATTGATTCTCCATTTTATCTGTAGATCTACTTTTAAGCATTTATTTCTTTCTCCGGTTATAGGGAAATTTAGAAATTTCCTCTTAAAACTTTTAAATTAAAGACGGAAAAAGGTATAAACTTTTTTCGTGACTACAGATCGTCCAAAAATGACTTTTACGGACGCCCAGTGGGGCCACATGCCAAGTTTCATAGGTACTAGAACTCGCCTCCGGCCCAATCTCCGGTGACGGGATTTGACATCACTCCATCAGTCCATCTACCTAAAGTTTTGCCAGGGGTCGGCTATGCTACATTTCAAAGATATGTGAAATATATAAGCCCTCTTAAAAGTTAAACCTTCCTATGGCGAACGAACCTACCTTCCTGCAAAAAGATGAGGATACGCCATGGGCCGTCAAAGGGATGTTATGCCCTTTCTGGGGAGATGGAAGTCGCAAAACACATTTTCTTTCGCTGCCAATTGGCCAAATGTATGAGGGCATGCATCGGGGAGGCGCTATCTTGTGGATGGAAACCTGCTGGGGCAGGTGAATTCCTAGCTATAACGCGCAAGGTTTAGTTTGCCGCACCCGTCGAGTGGCATGGGTCTTTTTTCTGTGCTGTGCTCGTCGATCGATTGACATGTTCACAACAACATGACGATTGAGCATTCTTTCATTAAACACCCAGCTGAATATCTTCTAAGAATTATCATCTTCATCCAGGACAGGAAGCTGGTAAGCAAGCAAGGGGAACAACACGAACATGGTGCGGCGGTGTAGACTAGGCTAGTTGCAATCTAAATCTCTCATGTCCAGGGGTGGCCTGTTTTGCCCCTCCGCGGGTCCTATTTATTCTGCTAAAGTTTTTTTCTGCCACACCACGTAAACATACAAAATACCGGGAATCATTTTTTAGTTTCCTGATGAAACACGAACTTGGGAGTTTTAAGCTCTAACGTTGGAGTTTTATTAGTGGCTCGTAGATAATTGCATTCACTGCACTAACCATCTCTGTTGGCAGGGGCGGAGCCAGGATTTGGACATGGGGGGGGGGGGGGGCGAGGTGATGATGATCGCGGGTGAAATATAGTATATCCGATTATCATGTACATAGTAAAGCACCATATCAACATATATTTGGGAAGAACATTATATGATATAAATTATATCAAACATTAGCAACAAGTGAGTGAACCGTGACAAAAAAGCATACATTTTGTACTCTCCAGCCAAGAACGACTGGATCTGAATTTTAAGTAGAATGCCAGATACGAGATTTGAACAACCAGCATGAATGTCGTTACTATATTTGTTTTTCTTGGTTTGTGACTAATGAAGTATAACCAAACTGAAACAGAAGGGGATTTAATTAGATTATCTGCACGTACATGTAGTGTATGGTACCTTGACAAAATATCAGGCGGTGATTTAACTGGGCACGGAGGTGCGACCAGCAGCCATCGGCAACGACGATTCATGGCGGCCGCCGTACTGCCGCTACTCGCCCAGCCTGCAGAAGAAATCCTTGAGGGTTGCGCGTGGAGCAGCGAGCGGCAGCGGGAACCCTAGCCAGATCGATCTGATTGGAGGCGAGCGAACAGGCATGGCCGATGGCCTAATTAACTGGCAGTCAGGAAATGGCTTCTTTGGGCGTCGGTGCCTACAACTGCTCCTCAAATTTTGGGCTTAACAAATTAATTACGCGAATTATCAACGTCCAGTGGTATGACTACCAGATTCTTCTCAAACTGCTGCTAGTTTTAAACGTAATGGAGCATGAACTGTGTACGTAATTCCTTTGGGGGGGACGGACGGTTGGGGGGGGGGGGGGGGGGGGGGGGGTCTGACCCCTGCTAGCCCCCCTGGATCCGCCCCTGTCTGTTGGCGAGGTGTATTTATCAGTCTCAGGGTAGTAGAACAGGAAGCATAATTTGCACATCGTCCAGAACAGCTCCTTGCAGGGCCTGGCAACAATACCTTCCTCCTTGAGAACCAATCTTAGGAAGCCTGTCATATAAGTGAGCGCAGACTTCTGAATCGCCTTCCTATCCACTTCTTTGCACATAGTGTTGGAATACTAGGCATAATTTCCATGATTAATTCCAGAATAAAAAACATGAACACAAGAGCTACTAACATGTTAATCTAAAAAATACTAGATGTATTAATTAACATGAACAGCAGCAAGACATCTACAGACGCAGCCATCGGAACGTGACGAACATACCGAACAATTGTAGATGACGTAGTAGTTGAAGCAGCGACGGCAGCAGCTTGAGCGGCTTCGGCGACGGCAATAGCTCGAAGAAGACGGCGTTGGAGACGAGCCGCCCGCGGATCCGGAGATCGTCCAGGAAGTCGAGCCGTGATGAAGAACTTGAAAGCAGTCGCGCGGAGCGCTTCCCAAAAACCTTATTCGCCCTCTCCCGTACAGGATCACAAGGACAAGTGGTTCCGAAAACCTGATGTCCCGTTCGCTGGTGCACGCAGGCGTACGGGATGGAGTAGACTACGGCGGCGGCGCAAGGCACGAGATTGGTAAAACCTAGATTGGTTCGGTGTGTGACGGCGCACGGTAGTGCATGGCAATATATAGTGCGGTTCGGAAAACCCTAACGGGTACAACGTGGGCCGGCCACGTCGCACGCGTTCGAGTCGGTTATAGCAGCCCACGATCCGGTAGCGATCCGAATTGGCTAAGCTGTACACGTACGCTAACACGACTCGTTTTCCTAAACTGCAAAAATATAGGCATCGGCTCGACTCATTCCCGCAACCCGCGTCGTGTCGTGTCGTGACGAGACGGACGGACGGCGGCGGAGGAGGAGGAGGAGTGCGCACGAGAGAGCCTTCCATTCTCAGCCAGCACACCAAGTGATAGAACACTCCACTATATAAAGTGGTGCAGCTCTCTCTAAACTAGCAGTATGAGACTAAACTTTAGTCACGTACGTACACCTCCAAAATTCTGCCATGCACATGGGCCAATTTGAGATTTCTAGAATTGCTTATACGGGCTGCCCACTAATGGGCCCAATATTCTAACAATCCCCCACCAGATCTCAAATTCTCATTTAGAGATTTTGCCAAACCTCGTTTCTCGTTTATATACCAATGTTTCAGCAGAGACTGTTAAGTTGAACTTCCGCCTAGAGCTTCAAGCTACATCTACCAGCAACTTGAACAATGGACGAACCTTGAATTGCAAGTTTGGTGCCAATAGACTTCACTCAAAGTCATAACCAGTACGTGGCTGCCAGTAGCCTACCCCGCGGGTGGAGCATATGCGTCATACTCACTGGTCTCTTCATGAGCTTACTAGAGATCGCCCAAATCTCATAGACTGCGACGTTTAACAGTCGGACTCATATAGGTGTGTTCTTTCAGGACTGCTCTGTAGGACAGCATCCTTGCTAAGTATAGCCAATAGAAACACATTAAGGCATGTCGCCAACCTGCCTTACAGAATTTGAGAGTTATGCATCTTCACATAGAGAGGGTTAAATAAAAACTCTCCTCTATCAAACCACTAGCTTGTTTTTCCCAGGTCCTAATTCACGGGATCTCCGATCACATAGGTTGGGTTACCACTATGGTGTAACGCTCACGGGTCTCAACCCCATCTCTCTCGATGCACTATCAATCACATTACGTGATAGTCCCTTACTAAAGGGATCTGCCAGGTTTTTGTCAGTTTGAATATAACTAACAGTCATTACTCCGGAGTTTCTCATTTTCCTGACAGACTTCAAGCGTCTTTTAACGTGTCTTGATGACTTCGCATTATCCTTAGCACTGTTCACTTTCATGATAACTGTTTGGTTGTCACAGTTCATAAAGATGGCCGGTAATGGTTGCTCAACCACCGGTAAGTCCATCAAGAGCTCACGCAGCCATTCTGTCTCAACAGAAGCTGTATCTAAAGCAGTAAGTTCTGCTTCCATGGTTGACCTCGTCAAAATGGTCTGTTTACAAGACCTCCATGATACTGCGCCACCTCCAAGAATAAATACATATCCACTTGTGGCGTAGAGCTCATCAACATCTGAGATCCAGTTCGCATCACAGTATCCTCAAGCACCGCAGGGTGCCCTGAATAGTGAATCTCATAACTCATTGTGCCGTTCAGATAGCGCATGACCTTTTCAAGTGCATGCCAATGATCAATAGCCGGGTTAGACATGAACCTGCTCAACTTGCTCACAGCAAAAGAGATGTCAGGTCTTGTCGCGCTCGCAAGGTACATGAGTGAACCGATAACTTGAGAATATCTTAATTGATCTCTCGTTTCCTTCTTGTTCTTTCTGAGTATCACACTGGGATCATAGGGTGTTGGAGAAGGCTTGCTGTCTATGTAGCCAAAGCGGCTCAAGACCTTCTCAACATAGTGTGATTGCGTTAGCGTAATCCCACTCTCATCCCTAATCAGCTTAATGTTCAGGATCACATCAGCTTGTCCCAGATCTTTCATGTCAAAACTCTTTGACAGAAAAGACTTGACCTCATTTATCACTATCATGCTTGTTCCGAAAATCAGTATGTCATCAACATACAAGCATAATATAACACTATCGCCCCCACCATGGCGGTAATATACACACCTATCAGCCTCATTAATGGCAAAGCCTGCAGAAGTTAAAGTTCTGTCAAACTTCGCATGCAATTGCTTAGGTGCTTGCTTCAGCCCATACAAAGATTTTAACAATTTGCACACCTTTCTCTCTTCACCTTTTACCACAAACCCATCAGGCTGATCCATATAAATTTCCTCTTCCAACTCTCCGTTAAGGAAAGCTGTCTTCACGTCCATTTGATGAACGAAGAGGTTATAGGAGGCAGCCATGGAACGTAGTACACGAATGGTGGTGAGACAAGCAACAGGTGAATATGTGTCAAAGTAATCTTCGCCTTCGCGCTGGGTGTAGCCCTTGGCCACAAGCCTTGTCTTGTACTTCTCAATAGTTCCATCAGGCCTTAGCTTCTTCTTGAACACCCACTTACAACCCACAGGTTTGCAACCGTAGGGTCGTTCAGATAATTCCCAAGTTCCATTAGAAAGAATCGAGTCCATCTCATTATGGACAGCTTCTTTCCAGTCATCAGCATCAGGAGATGCAAATGCCTCTGCAATGGACGTGGGAGTATTGTCCACAAGGTACACAATAAATCATCACCAAAGGATTTTTCAGTCCTCTGTCTCTTGCTCCTCTAGGGAGCTGATTCATTGTCATCCTTCTCAAGGACTTCCTCAACATGTGGTTGTTCAGAATGATCAACAGATGTACTAGGTTCAGCAACTATCTCAGAAGAAATTCTAGCAATGCTATGCTGATGACTCCCAAGTGCAGGAGATCAATTGTAGTACCTTTCAAATAGAAAAGGTTGTCGAACCCACGAGGAGCTGAAGGTATTGGTTAGTAAGATTGATAAACAAAGCAATGAAAGATGCAAGTGTTTTTGGTATTTTCGGTTGTATAATTCCAATGCAGCAAGTAACAGTAGCAAGTGAAAGCTCTCAAAGAGAGAAAGCCCAATCCTCTTATGTGACAAGAGGACAAGCTCAAGTGATGTGTGACTTATATGTGGAAAACGTTCCCAAGGGCGGCATGGATAATGCTAGGCATAGAGATTTATTAAACAACACGTTGAATATCTTGTCAAGTTTTAATCTTTTTGGACGGAGCCATAATTCGGTATAGTTAAATAAATAGTCAACAGCCCCTTATGATGGATCATGTGGCCAAGTAAATGACTGCACAAGAGTTATTAAGACATAAAGTCCCACCATAGCATTACACTCTAAGGTCCCCGATACTAATACCCTCATACTATAACTTCAAGATTCTAACTCAGGCTTACGTGTCCTCCCAAGTCTTCCTCAATTCATTATACTACGGTGTTCTCCTATGAGCCCATATAGGTGAAGTGTTGTGCAGTCGACGTTCGCACAACACCATCATAGAATCACATAAAAGATAAACTCATGACAAAATACCAACATATGTCATATATAAATCATTGCCAATTCATCCTATGCCCTCAGGAACATACGGGAACTACTCAAAACGTGCAAACATGATCATAATCAGTGGCATAAGTGGTACAACACATTCTGAAATTATAACTTCACCACCAAATAATGACAAGTACTCAATCACTAACATGAATAGTAGCACAAGACAAGTATTTAGGGTAGAGCAACTCTCAAACTGCGAGGGGAACGGAGTGGATCACGGTGATGATGATGGAGATGGTGCTGGTCTTGATGGGGGTGATGATGTAGAGGACTCCTCCCACGCCAAGGAGGAGAGGTGAAGATGATGGCGATGATTTACCCCTTCTCCGGAGCTCTGGAGCAGCAGGATCTGACCCCCCTCGGAAGGGATCAGGAGTTTCGCCGCCGCCGCGACCTCGGATGGACTTGGAAAAATTAGGGCGTTACTTTTCGGGCGAGACGAAGGCGTCGATAAAAAGCCCCAGGCGAGGAGGTGCCCGAGGCCGCTTTTAGTGGGCCCCACGCGGCCTAGGGTTTTGGCCGCATGGGCCCACCCCTTTTGGGTCTCGTGGCTCTCCTCTCTTCGGTATTCTTCCCTCTGCCTTTCTCCCAATGAAAAACTGACGTGGTATTTTTCCTTTTATTATTTGGGTTCCTGAAACTCCTGAAACAATAAATACAAGAAAAGGGGGTTTTCTGCCTCCCAGATATTAAATACCAAAAATGGGGACTTTGTGTGAAAGTCCCCAAAATCATCTAAAACATGTAAAAACAATCATATAATCATGCAAATAACATTCTAGTATGATACTAAAAGTTATATAAATGATGATATAAAATGCACGTATCAACTCCCCCAAGCTTAACCTTTACTCGTCCTCGAGCAAGTAAGGACATAGATCATTACATGCATCAATGGACTTATGGTTGATAAATAAATACGAGCATTGTATCATCATCATATTCGCAGTTCTGGTTCTCTACATCCCACATGAAGCATTGGAACTTCTCCCACTTGTTGATGACGTCCTTGTACCTATCTTCCAGATCTTCAAGCCTTTTCTTGTACTCTTCAACCTTCTTCTCCAGCTCCAGGTTCATGAAGTGGTGAGCATCAAGGCTGCGGTAAACCACAGTGCCATACCTGAAGGTCTTGTCCTCTAACTCATCCAGCCTTTCCTCCACCGTGCCGGTGGCCTTGGGAGCCTTCACCTCCTCCACGAGCATCACGCCCTCTTTGAAGCACACGGTCTTTGGTGGTGCCATCACGGAGTTGAGGTAGCGGTTCACAACACCTTCCTTGGGAGAGCTCTCCCCCTCTTGGTTGGATCCGGAGCAAGACATGGCTAAAACCTGACAGACAGAAACAGCAGAAACAAAGATCGCTCGAGAACGCTCGGTGCGAGATTAGATCGGCAGAGAGGAGTATATATTGAGGGTTTTTAGGTCAAGACGAAGCGTCGGGATCGAAAACGAGACGAAAAGGGACTCCGAGGTGGAAAAGGAGTGGGCCCACGCGGCCAGGTACATGGGCCGCGTGGGACCCCTCTCTTTCCTTCGTCTAGTTTTCTTGTCCCACACGTTAATTTCCATAAAAAATGACTTCCGTAAAATATTATGCAATTCCGAGAAACTTTCCAACAGTAAGTTACCTTCTATTGATTTGGGGTTTCTGAAACTGCACGGTTTCTCTCAATTACCTCCTCCGGTGTTTGTAGGTTCAGCTCTTCCACCATTCCGACAAAGCTTTTTCCTGCAATATAAGGTTTAAGGCGTTGTCCATTAACTACATGAGGTTTACCTTTCATATCACCGTGAAGGCGGATAGCTCCTGAACGGTACACCTCCTGTATCACTAGTGGTCCCTGCCATTTGAACGCAACTTCCCTGCAGAAAACTTAAAGCGAGAGTTGTATAGCAAAACTTGATCACCCACTTTGAATTCCTTCTCTTAATTTTCTTGTCATGCCATATTTTAACTTTTTCTTTAAACATTTTAGCATTTTCATAAGCTTCATTTCTCCATTCATCTAGTAGGCTCAAATCAAGAATCTCTTTTCTCCTGCAGTTTAAAATCAAAGTTCAATGTTTAACAGCCCATCTAGCATTGTGTTCTAACTCAACAGGCAAATGACAAGCTTTCCATAAACCATTTTATAAGGAGACATTCCCATAGGATTTTTAAAAGCAGTTCTATAAGCCCATAAAGCATCATTAATTTTAGCTGGCCAATCAGACCTAGACTTATTCACTGTCTTTTCCAAATGAGTTTAATTTCCCTATTACTTAATTCAACTTGTCCACTTGTTTGAGGATGATATGGTGATGCAATTCTATGGTTAACATCATATTTTGCCAAAGTTTTTCTAAGAATACCATGCAAGAAATGAGAACCACCATCAGTAATTAAAAACCTAGGAACACCAAACCTGGGGAAAATGATGTCCTTGAGCATCTTCATTGCTGTGGCATGATCTGCACTTTTGGTTGGAATTGCTTCCACCCACTTTGTAACATAGTCAACTGCAACCAAAATGTGAGTATGCTTTGTCTTTGATTCTGGGAAAGGTCCCATAAAGTCAAAACCCCACACATCAAATGGCTCAAGTGGCAAGAATAATTCATAGGCATTTCATTTCTCCTACCAATATTTCCTACTCTTTGACATTTATCACAAGATTTAACATATTCAGCACAATCCTTAAATAAAGTAGGCCAATAGAAACCAGATTGTAATACCTTTGCTCCTGTGCGATCTCCTGCATGATGCCCTCCATAGGGACTGTCATGACAATCTCTTATAATAGCCTGTTGTTCATGCTCAGGTACACAACGTCTAATAATACCATCCACACTTTTCTTATAAGAAAAGGATCATCCCAAAAATAATGTCTAAGATCATAAAAGAATTTCTTCTTTGTTGAAAGTGAAGTGTGGAGGTAAACTTTACCAACAATAAAATTTGCATAGTTGGCAAACCAAGGAGATGCAACTTTAGCACTAGAAACATTAACAATTGCAAGTTGTTCATTAACAAAGCTATCATTAATAGGAATAGGATCATCAGGTATATTTTCCATCCTAGAGAGATGATCAGCTACTTGATTATCTTCCCCTTTCCTATCAACAATATGTAAATCAAATTCTTGCAATAAAGTACCCATCTTATTAATCTAGGCTTAGCATCTTTCTTATGCATCAAGTATTTAATAGCAGAATGATCAGTATGCAATGTGACTTTTGAATCAGTAATATAAGGTCTAAACTTGTCACAAGCAAACAGTACTGCTAAAAATTCTTTCTCAGTTGTAGCATAATTTCTTTGAGCAGCATCAAGTGTTCTACTAGCATAATAATAACATTCAGTTTCTTATCAACACGTTGGCCCAAAACAGCCCCAACTGCATAATCACTAGCATCACACATAATTTCAAAAGGCAATTTCCAATCAGGAGGTTGAATAATAGGAGCACTTATTAAAGCATTCTTCAAAATATTAAAGGACTCAATGCAATCATCATTAAAAGAGAAAGGAACATCCTTTTGCAAAAGATTGGTTAGAGGTTTTGATATTTTGGAGAAATCTTTAATAAACCTACGGTAAAAACCTGCATGCCCAAGAAAACTTCTTATACCTTTGATGTCCCTTGGGTATGGTAGCTTTTCAATAGCTTCTATCTTTGCTGGATCAACTTCTATTCCTTTCCAGAAATCTTATGCCCAAGAACAATACCTTCAGTAACCATGAAGTGACACTTCTCCCAATTAAGAACTAAGTGTTGGTCTTCACAACGCTGCAAAACTTTGTTAAGGTTGAACAAGCAATTATCGAAGGAAGTACCATACACAGAAAAATCATCCATAAAACTTCCATTATCTTTTCAATATAATCAGCAAATATAGCATTCATGCATCTTTGAAAAGTAGCAGGAGCATTACATAAACCGAATGGCATTCTCCTATAAGCAAAAGTACCATATGGGCAAGTAAAAGTGGTCTTTTCTTGATCATCCTTATGGACAGGAATTTGTGAGAAACCTGAATAACCATCTAGATAGCAAAAGTGAGAGTGTTTAGATAACCTTTCTAACATTTGATCAATAAATGGCAATGGATAATGATCTTTTCGAGTTGCTTTTTTAATTTCCTGAAATCAATACACATCCTATAACCAACAACAGTACGTTGAGCCACAAGTTCATCCTCATCATTTGGAACAACAGTCATTCCACCCTTTTTAGGAACACAATGAACAGGACTAACCCACTTACTATCAGCTATAGGATAAATGATACCAGCTTCAATAAGTCTTATTACCTCTTTTCTTACCACTTCTTTCATTTTTGGATGGAGACGGCGTTGATAATCAACAACAGGTTTTGCATCTTCTTCCAGATTAATTTTATGCATACATAGAGCTGGGCTTATACCTTTAAGATCATCAAGAGAGTATCCAATGGCTGGTCGGTGAGCTTTTAGCACATCAAGTAATTTCTCTTCTTCTTCAGCTGAAAGGTTAGCACTAATAATGACAGGATATATGCTCTTCTCATCCAAATATGCATATTTCAGATTTGTAGGCAAAGGTTTTAATTCAAAACTAGGATCCCCTTTAGGTGGTGGTAGCACTCCTAAATTATCAGGTGGGATATGCAATTGTAATTGTGGTGGTTGTTGCCATAATATTTGTTCTAAAGCCTCTTTTTCCTCATCATTAAATGGTTCATCTTGATTAAGCATATAACGTTCTACAACATCTGTTGAAGCTACAGCTATATGAGCAAGAGTTTCAATTAAATCTTCAGAAATTGGCTCTTTCAACATGTTTATCAGCAAATTTAGAAAAGTTGAATTCAAGTTTCTCACCAACATTTAATAAACACTTTCTCTTTAAGCAAATTAATTTCAGCACCAACAGTATGTAAGAAAGGTCTACCAAAAATGATAGGACAAAATGAATCTTGAGGACAACCAAGCACAATAAAATCAGCAGGATATTTTATTTTGCCAACCAATACTTCAACATCTCTAACAATTCCAAATGGACTAATATATTCTTTATTAGCAAGTTGAATTGTCATACCTGTCTCTTCCATAACAATAGGATCAATATCAGGCTTGATTTCAAGATAAAGAGAATATGGAATGACACTAATACTTGCTCCAATATCACATAGACCATGATAACTTGAAGTCCCAATAGAGCATGATATAACAGGTTTCCCCACCTTGGCCGAATTACCTTTGATGACTTTAGTAGCATCTTCACATAGATAAACATCAACAGGTCTTCTTCATTAAGTTGCTTGATGACAGAAATTTGAGTGTTGACTTCCACCTGTTCATAAGGCTGAGAACATTTTCTATTACTTTTGTTAGTAACAGCAATAAGTAAATTCTCCTTAACTTGGTTTGGATAGGGTGGTGTTCAACATACTCCTCAATTGTCACAGATGACACGGTTCAACCTGTTTAATAACTTTAGGAACAACAATAGATTGTTTAACAGGTTCAACATAAACTTCAAATCCACTTTTTGGAACACAGATATGATCAGCAAAAATTTAGCTATCTCAATTATAACATAAGGATCAAGATTAAAGTATCACTCATATTTTTAAACAAGATAGAAGTAGAGAAGTTCTCTACACATGAATATCCATAATCAAAATAGGCTCATTACCTTTATCAAGATCCCAATGACTAGTATTTTCAGAAATAGTCTCCAATAAATTCCATGCTTCTTCTTCAGTATTGTTTGTAAAACTTCCACCAGATGAATTATCCAGAATTTCCTTGTGCTTCATAGGTAACCTCACATAAAAGTTTATCAATATAAGTTTCCTTGTAAGATCATGACAAGGATTCTTGCGAAGGAGTTCCTTTAACCTCCCCCAAGCTTGAGTAATACTCTCTCCCAGATGTGGCCAGAAATTGAATATGTAGCAGCGGTTCTCATAAGCTTCTTTAGGAGTAAAATATTTAAGAAAGAAAACCTTCCTCAAGATATTCCATTCAATAGTAGCTTCTTCATCCAGAGACCTGTACCAATCACGAGCATTACCAGATAAAGACAAATATAGTAACTTTCTTTTTACCTCATCCTCAGAAATACCAGGAAGTCTAAATAAACCACATATGTCTTCAATCAACTCCATGTGTTCGCGTGCAGACTTAGTTCCATCCCTGTAAATGGATTTTTCATAACTCTTTTAACATGACCCATGGGAATTTTAAATCCCACTTTAGGTATCTCAGGCACAGTAGTTTCAACCACCTTTGCAGTAGTGGCATAAGCACTTTCATATAGAGCAAGATGCAGCGAGGCACGATTCATAAATGCCATAGTAACAATGAGATAAAACAGCTTTCAAGTTTCCTTACCAAACTTCTTACCAATAGCGCTACGCTCCCCGGCAACGGCGCCAGAAAAGTATCTTGATGACTCCCAAGTGCAGGAGATCAATTGTAGTACCTTTCAAATAGAAAAGGTTGTCGAACCCACGAGGAGCTGAAGGTATTGGTTAGTAAGATTGATAAAAAAACAATAAAAGATGCAAGTGTTTTTGGTATTTTCGGTTGTATAATTGCAATGCAGCAAGTAACAGTAGCAAGTGAAAGCTCTCAAAGAGAGAAAGCCCAATCCTCTTATGTGCAAGAGGACAAGCTCAAGTGATGTGTAACTTATATGTGGAAAACGTTCCCGAGGGCGGCATGGATATGCTAGGCATAGAGATTTATTAAACAACACGTTGAATATCTTGTCAAGTTTTAATCTTTTTGGACGGAGCCATAATTAGGTATAGCTAAATAAATAAACTACAACCCCTTATGATGGATCATGTGGCCAAGTAAATGACTGCACAAGAATTATTAAGACATAAAGTCCCACCATAGCATTACACTCTAAGGTCCCCGATACTAATACCCTCATATATAACTTCAAGATTCTCTCAGGTTTACGTGTCCTCCCAAGTCTCCTCAATTCATTATACTACGGTGTTCTCCTATGAGCCCATATAGGTGAAGTGTTGTGCAGTCGACGTTCGCACAACACCATCATAGAATCACATAAAAGATAAACTCTTGACAAAATACCAACACATGTCATATATAAATCATTGCCAATTCATCCTATGCCCTCAGGAACATACGGGAACTACTCACAACGTGCAAACATGATCATAATCAGTGGCATAAGTGGTACAACACAATCTGAAATTATAACTTCACCACCAAATAATGACAAGTACTCAATCACAAACATGAATAGTAGCACAAGACAAGTATCTAGGGTATAGCAACTCTCAAACTGCGAGGGGAACGGAGTGGATCACGGTGATGATGATGGAGATGGTGCTGGTCTTGATGGGGGTGATGATGTAGAGGCCTCCTCCCACGCCAAGGAGGAGAGGTGATGATGATGACGATGATTTCCCCCTTCTCCGGAGCTCCGGAGCAGCAGGATCTGACCCCCTCGGAAGGGATCAGGAGTTTCGCCGCCGCCGCGACCTCGGATGGACTTGGAAAAATTAGGGCGTTACTTTTCGGGCGAGACGAAGGCGTCGATAAAAAGCCCCAGGCGAGGAGGTGCCCGAGGCCCTTTTAGTGGGCCCCACGCGGCCTAGGTTTTGGCCGCGTGGGCCCACCCCTTTTGGGCCTCGTGGCTCTCCTCTCTTCGGTCTTCTTCCCTCTGCCTTTCTCCCGATGAAAAACTGACGTGGTATTTTTCCTTTTATTATTTGGGTTCCTGAAACTCCTGAAACAATAAAAACAAGAAAAGGGGGTTTTCTGCCTCCCAGATATTAAATACCAAAAATGGGGACTTTGTGTGAAAGTCCCCAAAATCATCTAAAACATGTAAAAACAATCATATAATCATGCAAATAACATTCTAGTATGATACTAAAAGTTATAAATGATTATATAAAATGCACGTATCATATGCATATCCTTCATAGGAAAAATGTTCTAAAAAATGTCGCATCACGAGATTCGAAAATATTATCAACATGCATATCAGCTATCTCAGATTTAACCACTAAAAATCTATAGCAGATGCTCCTCTGAGCATAACCTAGAAAGACGCAATCCACTGTCTTTGGTCCAAGCTTACGTTTCTTAGGAATTGGCACATTGACTTTCGCCAAACATCCCCAAGTGTGTAAATAAGAAAGTGATGGTGTTCTCCCAGACCACTCCTCGTAAGGGGTCTTCTTTTTATTCTTGTTTGGAATTCTATTCAGGACATGACACGAAGTCAATAAAGCCTCCCCCCACCATGCCTTAGATAAACCAGCAGTGTCCAACATGGCATTCACCAAGTCGGTCAGCGTGCGGTTTTTCCTCTCAGCAACCCCGTTTGATTGGGGAGAATAGGGAGGCGTCCTCTCATGAATAATACCGTGTTCCTCACAAAATTCATCAAATATTTTGGAGAAATATTCGCCACCACCATCCGACCTAAGACGTTTGATCTTTCTCTCTAATTGATTTTCTACTTCAGCTTTATAGATTTTAAAGTAGTCCATGGCCTCATCTTTAGTGTGCAACAAGTATACATAACAGAACCTAGTAGCATCATCGATTAAAGTCATGAAATATTTTTTATCACCTTTTGTCAACACGCCATTCATCTCACATAGATCAGAATGTACGAGTTCTAGAGGTGCCAAGTTTCTCTCCTCAGCTGCCTTGTGAGGCTTTCGAGGTTGCTTAGATTGCACACAACTATGACACTTAGAACCTTTGGCAATGGTGAAAGCAGGAATTAAACGCAAACTGGAAAGTCTACTCATTAAACCAAAATTAACATGACATAAACGAGAGTGCCACACATTGGCATCCGAATCCACACTGCCACAAATATGGTTTACTGACTTATTACAAAAAACTGATAATGAAAAGCGAAACAAGCCTCCGCACTCATACCCTTTACCAATAAATTGTCCAAACTTTGACACAACTACTTTATTGGACTCCAAGACTAATTTAAAACCATTTTCTGCATAGAAGGGAGCCGCTAACGAGATTCTTGTTCATAGTAGGGACATGCTGCACGTTCCTCAGCTGCACGATCTTCCCCGAAGTAAACTTCATATCTACCGTGCCAACACCACGAACAGAAGCATGTGATCCATTCCCCATTAAGACGCTTGAATCTGTGACCTGATAAGAAGTGAACATAGAGATGTCAGCACACACATGAACATTAGCACCCGTATCAATCCACCACATGGAGATTGAAATACTGAAAGCACAATTGGTAAATTACCATACCCATCAGTATTGCTAGCGGTCACGACGTTGACATGCTTTGGCAGTCCACAGAGAAGTGGCCGAGCTCTCCACAGGTATAGCACCCTAGCTCAGATTTGTTCAGCATCTTCTTCTTCTTCTTGAACGAAGTAGTCTTGGTAGGCATGTTGAAGGTGGGCTTTCCCTTGGCCTTGCTCTTGCCGTGGTGAAAGTTCTTCTGCACCATATTGGCGCTAGATTGACCTTCACCTCTCTCTGCAGTGTCCTTAGCCCGAGCCTTCTCCTCAACATCAAGAGACGCTATCAGGTTTTCAACTCATATCTCCTGTCTCTTGTGTTTGAGAGTTGTGGCGAAGTTCCTCCATGAAGAGGGCAACTTTGCAATAATGCATCCAGCCACAAACTTGTCAGGTAAGGCACACTTAGCTTGCTCAAGCTCCTTAGCAATGCACTGTATCTCATGAGCCTGTTCGACTACAGAACGGTTGTTAGCCATCCTGAAGTCCTGAAAGCTCTCCATGATGTACACCTCACTGCCAGCATCTGCTACACCGAACTTAGCGTTCAGTGCCTCTCAGAGCTCTTTGGTATCTGTAATGTGCATGTACACATCAAACAGCTTGTTGCTAAGAGCAATCAGAACGAGTCCCACAAAGGCAGTATTGGTTTCCTTGAACTTGTTCTGATCCTGGTCAGATATAGTTCCTTCAGGTAAACCCTCACTAGCCTCGAACACTTTCAGAGATCGCAACCACAGTGTGGTCTTGTACTGCCATCTCTTAAAGTCCACACCGGTAAACTTGTCCGGCCTCAGCGCATCAGATAGATGTCCCATGTTTAACTCAGGAAATTGCCTAAAACAAACATAAGGTTTTTGGATTGTTGGAATACTAGGCATAATTTCCATGATTAATTCCAGAATAAAAAGCATGAACACAAGAGCTACTAACATGTTAATCTCAAAAATACTAGATGTATTAATTAACATGAACAGCAGCAAGACATCTACAGACACAGCCATCGGAACATGACGAACGTACCGAACAATTGTAGATGACATAGTAGTTGAAGCAGCGACGGCAGCAGCTTGAGCGGCTTCGGCGATGGCAACAGCTCGAAGAAGACGGCGTTGGAGACGAGCCGCCGCGGACCCGGAGATCGTCCAGGAAGTCGAGCCGTGATGAAGAACTTGAAAGCAGTCGTGCGGAGCGCTTCGCAAAAACCTTATTCGCCCTCTCCCGTACAGGATCACAAGGAAAAGTGGTTCCGGAGACCTGCTGTCCCGTTCGCCGGTGCACGCCGGCGTACGGGATGGAGTAGACTACGGTGGCGGCGCAAGGCACGAGATTGGCAAAACCTAGATTGGTTCGGTGTGTGACGGCGCACGGTAGTGCATGGCAATATATAGTGCGGTTCGGAAAACCCTAACGGGTACAACGTGGGCCGGCCACGTCGCACGCGTTCGAGTCGGTTACAGCAGCCCACGATCCGAATTGGCTAAGCTTTACACGTACGCTAATACGATAGGCATCGGCTCGGCTCATTCCCGCAACCCGCGGCGTGTCGAGACGGACGGCGGCGGAGGAGGAGTGCGCACGAGAGAGCCTTCTATTCTCAGCCAGCACACCAAGTGATAGAACACTCCACTATATAAAGTGGTCCATCTCTATCTAAACTAGCAGTATGGGACTAAACTTTAGTCACGTACGTACACCTCCAAAATTCTGCCATGCACATGGGCCAATTTGAGATTTTTAGAATTACTTATATGGGCTGCCCACTAATGGGCCCAATATTCTAACACATAGAACCACCACTGCGAAGATGAAGCAATAACACACTATTCAGTTTTTTCTCGTTGCCCTCATCCCTCTGCAGCAGTAGACAAATTTTTATCAGAAAAAACCTAGCACAAGTTCAAACGGCATGCCAGCGATACCTATTTATTAATTACTCGCATTAAGTACTTCACATTCTTGGTTGGGTGGCAGTGTTGTCAGTCAATTAGTGCCTTTTATTTTAAAGAAGTAAAATCATGTATGAAAATACATGCGAGAGGAACACCCTTATCAGTTTGAGCAAAGTGCAGGCAGAATAATCTACTATGAAGTGAGAATACAGACTTATCTATCTACATGTTCTATTTGTTCGATAGATTTCTGTAGGCTAAAATACAATGGTGCATGAGAAAACAAATTAGAACGAAATGTAAATAATAATAGGGGCTTCTGTTGGATTGGCACAACATAAATCCATATAGAACTACGTAAATTTTGTCTAGCTAATTAGACAACATGAAATTAGAACGAAAATGTAAATAATAATAGGGCCTTCTGTTGGATTGGCACAATATAAATCCATATAGGACTACTTAAATTTTGTCTATTTAATTAGAGAACATGGATTACTAGTGATCTTCTCCTAATATTTCTCATTCCTTTCTTCAACTAACTAAAGTGCTTTCGTTTTCTTCGAAGAAGTATGAATCTCTAATGTAATCACAAAAAAGAAAACTACAACCCGATACTCAAAGTTCCAATTTCCTAGATCATATGCCTACTTGATCCACCTCACAAGTTTAAGACTTGTGGTGCACTCTTACTCCTTTTGAGATCATCTAAAAAATTGCATTACATGACTATTGTTGTATATTTGTAGGAGAGTGTACATTATTATAAAATAAATATGGTGCCTCTAATATCATGACTGATTGTCTACATATTAAGAATGGGACTCACACTTAAGTCATATGTAAATGAATATATAGGGTTTTTTCCGAAACAATGTCAAATTAATATTTGTCATCAAGGGACCTATATGTACCTCAAGACTTGTGCTGTCATTGAGGAGACGACAACATGTGTTCAATAGCCTAAATAATTCATTGTACTCTTGATCTTGGAGTTTGCATTCCAATAGCTGTTGTCCGACAAAGTACAATGATGTCCGTACAATGGGCCCCATAGCGGTTGTGAAAACTGCATTTTTCATGTATTCTTCCATCATTGGCACATATTGGCTCATCCGCCCACCCACCCCTCCGAAGCCCTCCCGGGCTGCTCGCGCGGGCAGCTCCGGAGGGCCTCCAACCCTAGCTGCCGACGGTGGCGGACGCGCCCGGCCGTCCTTGGCGGCGGGTGTGGATGGCGCACCCTGACGGGCTTCCCTCGCGCGGGGTAGAGACGTCTACGGGCGGGCATGGGGCTGGGAGGCGCTGAGGAGGAGGCAGGCGGCGCGCTCCTACGCGTCTGAGTTCTTGGAGACGGCACGGGAGGACCTGCTGGCGACATGACTAAAGAGCAATTGGATGCGTGGGTGGATGCAGACACAAAAAGACAGCTTGCACCGAAAAAGCCCGAGGAAAAGCAAACATTTACTGCAAAGGAACAAAAGTGGGCTACTGGATTCGTCACGGAACCATCGCAATATGAGAAAAATAAGCCAGATAACTATTTACGAGCTCTGAGTAAAAGTAGTAGCTCTCCCAAGACGGGAAGTAGTAGTGCTAGAGGGAAAAGAGACGTTGCCCAGCTCGGACAACAGGCAAACAAGTCGATAGCCCCGCTCGTAGTTACACCTAGTGGTCATGGCTCCGCGACGGACCTAATTCCTACTTTATCCTTCAAGAAGGACTTTGCTGCAGATGCTGGTATTACTCTCTCTCAACTGGACAACGAAAATCTCCTTCCGTCTAATGTAGATGATTCATGGAAATGGAAATGGGGAGGTCCCTGCTGCGAGGTGATCAGATAAAGTTTCTACCGACATGTCTGCGACAACTCCATAGTTGGTACATGAAAACCACAAAGCAATTTAAGGAATTTTTTATCTCTGTGAAAGTTACAAAAAATCATTTCACGGGTGAAGACATGTTCACAATTCAGCTCGAAGAACTCTTGTTCTTATACAACCTTGACGCCCTCGACTTGGGTCTCGTCGGTGCCTACTGTCTGTAAGTGATTCAATTCATTTATTTCCAAAAAAGATAAAGTCTTTAGCTCTCAACTCGGCCATTGCCATCGCTAACTATGCTCACTACGGTATTATGCAGAATGAAGAGTGATGAATGTGACAGAAAGGGCATCTATAGCTTTGGGTTCATTAACCCGGTACGAGTTAATGCAAGGACACTACGGGACCACCTGAAGGACACGGAGAAGAACTTGCTAGATGCCCTAATGAAGCAACATTTCAAGGGGCAGATAATGTTTCATTACTACTTCAGGTAAGAGAGTGTTACTCGCTTGTACAAATTAAGTGTAACTGATGAGTTACTGACGTGTATATAATCATGCGCAGCGGTCATTACATTCTGCTAGTCATTGAAGTTGATAGATCAACAATTCAAGTCTATGACTCATTGGACTGGGCTGAGGCGAGCTACCAAAGCATTCTAGATACGCTTCAAAGGTAATTTCAAACATTATCGCACAATATCAGTCTCTCTTATTGATTTCAGAGATAAAGTAACTAATAACTCATTTATTCTTTTTTTTGGCCGGGCAGGGTTTGGAAACAATTCAAAGCGAGAACAAAGGGTTCAGGTTCATTTGAAAAAGAGCTGACTTTTATTCACCCACAGGTAGGTAGTACGGTCTACTAGGTTCGCGCATATCTTTATTTATAGTTTTCAATACCACTATATGTTGGCTATGATTTGATTGAATTCTATTCTCGTAAAGCACATCGAGAGGCAACCACAGGGGACCAATTACTGTGGATATTACGTTTGCGAGTGGATTCGTCGTGCGGTCACTGAGCGGAACGCAAATACGTCGACATATGTGGACGTACGTGAACAAATATATTCATAATTTTATTTTATTACCAACAATTGTCTTCAGTGTCATTCATATTTTTTGTTACTCATGATTGATATTCGTATTGATCTCCTTCTTATACGTGAAGGATTCAATGCGGAGGAAACTACCACTAAAGAAGCGCTTTCAAGCACTAGCAGAGGAATTTGCGGGGTTTCTGCTCAGCGATGTCATACCTTCAAAGCAACATACAATGGAGAATAGCGGTGAAGTCCCGGTTATAATCTCCCGTGTAACCGAATAGACGGGCTCTAGACCCGGTTATGATCTCCGTACGTGTAATTGAATAGACGAGCTCTAGTCCCGGTTATGATCTCCACACACGTGTAATCGAATAGACGGACTCTAATCCCGGTTATGAGCAACTCCATGTAGCCGGATAGACGTGAACATATTTTTATTTATGTACATTTTGATATGTTATATGTAGTTTCTGTTTTTTAATTAATTAACCGCATTTTTTGCACCATTTCAATATTAAATTGGGGGAAAACAAATATATTACTAGCTGCCCGTGCTGCCCCGTGTTAGATCCTGCGTCCCGGGTCATATGACCAATCGGGACTAGAGGTCCTCCACCACGCCGCGCCTCGACGGCCACGTGGGAGCCTGTTGTTCCGGGTCGTAACATACCCGGTACTAGAGAGGGGTCTCTAGTGTCGTCTTGCTAGTCCCGGGTGGACACCCGGTACTAGAGTCCCTTACGACCCGGGACCAGTGGCCCTGTTTCCACTAGTGTATGAAGAGCACTAGTACCGTTATATGCGAGTGCAAAGATGTATCATATGAGAATAGGCGACATCTGTAACCCTACAGTATACAGAAATTTGTGCTGCTGGTCCTTGGTGAGTTATGGCCGCTGAAGCATGCGAGCCCGTCGCCACTACCATATAGCTGAAGGATGTGGATGAAGAGGAGTTTGTAGGATTCGAGGCCTCTTTTCTCACTGAGTACGACTCCCATTCTCCAAACGAATAATTTTTAGAGGTAGGCTATGATTACTTTGTTAACAGGGACCGGTTGGAAGCATGGAGATCGGTTTCATCAGTCTTGCAACCATAATGCCATGTGTCAATGCAAGCATTTTTTCAATGAAAATAGCAGGCCGGTTCGTAGTGACGAAATAATACCATGTAGTATACTCTCGACTTGCATAGAGGTTAACGGGATGGCACTGATCTGCCAAATACGTACATCTCTTACGATGTTAAAAAACTAAGGGCACATTGATATCTCACAAAATGAAGTACTGCTATAGTCTTTTTTTTTTTTTTTTTTTTTTTTTTTTTTTTTTTTTTTTTTTTTTTTTTGAATTTTACCACATATATTAAACCAACAAAGAGTACACGATTACATCGATTAAAAAAACAAACTAAAAAGACGAGCAAATCTATGAGATCTTCAAGCTTTTCTTCATCCATGACACAATCTTGTACTTTTCTGAAGGTAGCCGTAGAACAACGCCGAAAACATCAAACCAAATACCCGTGAATACCACCGAAGGTTCTCCCTTTTTAATTTTGAGCCGCAATGCCAAGGCTTTGTGCACGCACGCAGCCATTAAATTAATCAAGCAACATCGGCAAGAGCACCACCACTGATATTCCAGGGACAAATAACCGTACCACTTTATCGACGTCGTTGGGAGACGAGAGAACGAATCACCATTGCCGAAGACGTAGTAGCCGGGATAGATATAGCGAGGACAAACCTCCTCGCGACAACCATGAGAAACAATCCAAGATTGATCTGGCGAATCAAGATCTGAAGAACCATACCTAGACAAACTTAATCTTCCAAAGACACCATTGACGTCGAGAAGAAGATCTCGCCGTCGAACGAAGTGCGGAAGACCACTTATTGCAGACGATACCATCTCCATTGACGAAGAAGACCAAGCTCTAACATTAAGGACCCTTGTGTAGCGCCCTGCGCAGGTCTACTGATGCTGCTGTAAATTTAGATACAAGGAAAGCTTCCTCGGGAGCAATCATTCGGGACTCAGGTGGTCAGTTCCTGGCAGCATGTAAATTGGAGATCGTGGGTGTTATTGATGTTGCCACGGCAGAAGCACAAGCCCTGCGTGACGGACTCCGTCTTGCCGAGAGGATCGGCTGTAACAGGCTATATATTGAAACCGATTCGATGGAGACGGTGCAGGCAATTGAGGAGCCATGGAATTTTCGGACAGCGGCGATAGGTTATTTAGACGAGTGTCGAATGATCATGGCAGGGTTCGATTCGACATGCTTAGTTCACTGTCCGCGAGAGGCGAATAAAGCGGCTCACATGGTTGCAAGATCCTTAGATGACTGTAATTTTTGGGTTGATGACCCGCCTTTGTTTCTCTGCCACAGCTTGTGGAAGATGTATCCCTTATGAGTGATTAATAAAGTTTACGAATAGTTCAAATCCGAAACCTGTAGAGCTTGCACGGTGAAGAACAAGTACGTACTTCATACGAAGAAATGGTAGTCGGACTCCTCTGGTTTTCTCCACAGTAGGAGTAAGCATAATCAGTTCAGTCCATTTGTTTCACACATGCATGTCCAAAGAGATGGCGATGACAGTCTATCTCTGTCAAATCGAGATTGTTTGGGTGTTCTGAATGACACTTGGTGTCCGACGTTTGTAGGATCAGAGCGACACATGCATCGTACATGTATCGGACGGAAAAACGCCGTACATGAGGCACTTCGGATGTTAGAATCCCATAGCCGCCCACACACGACTTCATGTCGTCTCATGTGACCTTATTGCTAAGAATGCTCCGACAGGTACTTTAAGTCCTTCAGCTGCTTTAAATTTTGTTTACTGCCTTGGTGAGTTTGTTCTCCCACTTGTTCCTAGGGCAATGCATGCCTGAACAACACAACGAGATTGTTTCAGAAAAGAGGAAAAGAAGAGTAGATTTCTCAGAACACTGCTCTGTTGTGAAACTTTTAAGTTTGTTGCGTGCTAGATTTGAGAAGGAGAAAATAACACAAACATCATTAGTCTGAAAATGACCAACGAACTCTTATAAACTGGATATTCTTACAGAAAGTTCCCAAATGTATTGGTGTATCTTTTATTTTTTCTGAGACAAACAGATGCTTCGGATGAAAGATCTTTTGTTTTTCTGAGACAAAACAAATATTTTTTCTGAGACAAAATAGATGCTATATGGAAAATTGATTTATAACGGCAGTCATGACAGTACATCCTAGGACAACTTGATGGCTATAAGAAATGATCTTTTTTTCGAAAAGAATGGGGTAGGGAAGCTAATACAACATTTTTTTAAATGATAAAAAACCAAATCTGCATCCGCGCGAGGATTTAAACCTATGTGTCTGGTTTGTACATCCACTTAATGATTTACATCATATATATGAAAGATTGTACTCCACACAATCGCAAAAAAAGAATCGTGCTCCACGGAGGCTGAGACCATTTAACAGTGTAAAATTTAAAATATATATTCAGACTGAGCTGATGGGTTTGGATCTCCTCAATCCCTTAAACGTATTCCCGTGCAATGTGCAGATCTTGGAACTGCAAAGATGACTGAAATCTTTCAAACCATTGTATTTTCTCATTTGTTCAGAGAAATACTGATTCAAATGGTTTGTTTTTTCTGAAGGGGAAATCTATGTAGTTTGTTGACAAAGATAACATAATAACTAATGTCCTGATAGGCTAACACTAGATAGGGTTACCTACAAAAAAAACTAGACCTAACTGAAAGACAAACCATGAGAAAGAAAAATATGCAGATAAAGTTATATCATGGAAGTTTTCCTTTCGAAATGAGAGGTTCTATAATTAAGAAAGTATTACCAACAAGAAAATTCCTAAGCAATCCCTCTTGTCAACCCCCTTGGGGAAGTGCTACTGTGGAACGTGATAAATTACATCTTCGGGAATGGGTGAAAGAGGGGAAAAATGGTTCAACTTCTCTTCGCTAAATAGTTACTGTCCTCACATTTGCGCAACTCATTCTGACGTGTAAGAGAGCACGTGGGAACATTAATTTTGTTGTACCAGCGTTGGATTCTTCAATCTATATTTATATGTACACTTAGCTAGTTGGTTTTTGGATGAAACCCGAAGACAGGGAGTGGTATAGAGAGTTGTAAATGCCAGTGAAGAACTGTAGTATCGTTACCTGGGAGTGAAAATTGCATCATGTGAGAATAGGCGACATCTGGAACCCTACCATATACTGGAATGTGTGCTGCTGGTCCTTGGTGAGTTCTGGCCGCCGCTGAAGTGTGCCAACCCGTCGCCGCAGCCATATAGTGGAAGGATTCAAGGATGTGGATGAAGAGAAGTTTGTAGTAATCGAGGCCTGTGTCCTCGGCGAGTACGACTCCAAGTCTCCGATGATGAATTAGTAGAAGTCGACTATGACTACTTAGTTGGTTTTTGGTTGTTTCGTTTTTTTAATGGAACTAGTGGCATGTACGTGCAACGCACGTGTTCACAGTGAAATGGGATAATTTACAAATAGGACGGCTTCACAATTAGGTGAGACAATTTATAAGTAAAAAAGCCGTACCTGGCTGGATTACATGTATTGGTGCAAGTTAATATCGACACATATATCATAACTCATCATCTGCAGGAAAGGCATGCCAATATGCAAACTTAATAACTGATAATAACCAAGTAAAAACTAATAATAACCGGTATCACAACTTACCACGCAATATTTCACATTAGCGACGAAGCTAACGTACCTCTAGTTTTTTCACCAATTACGCGAAGCTCTGGTTTTTTTACCAATCAGATTCATGTGCGTGCGTGGCTCCAATTTTTTTAGCGAACTGATAATAACCAAGTAAAAACTAATAATAACCGGTATCACAACTTACCACGCAATATTTCACATTAGCGAGGAAGCTAACGTACCTCTAGTTTTTTCACCGATTACGCGAAGCTCTGGTTTTTTTACCGATCAGATTCATGTGCGTGCGTGGCTCCAATTTTTTTAGCGATCGGGATCGTGCGCGCCTGACCCGGTTTATTTACGGATCGGCGTGCTATGGATGGACGCGATGCGACGTACGCGTACCATGTCGTTAACCATCCAAAATCTTGTGTGCTAGGCACTTCGTCAGCGTTAGATCCACAAAAGGTCTCACCGTCTGTCATCTCAGGCTTGTTGTGGATTTTCTGCAGGACATATGTAAGGGACACTTTCATATCCAAATCGATTATGTTGATGCATGCTACTTACCGTAATTTCCTTTGTGTGGATTTCACACCACCACGAATCGAACAAATTAGTACACGTTAATATTGTCTCAACGTTCAGTTCATTATCTTCTTGACGCAGCCTATGTTCATGACCACGTCATAGATCGTGAGCGCCGTTGCAGCGTGGTGCCCTGCGTTGTTTTTAATCCCTACAGAATCAGTGCATGTAATGGATGACTAATCAAGACATGACTTAACTAATGACATGATGGATAGACGTTGTGTACTGTACCTGGGAAAGATGATGCCGCCCGTACTCGATGGCAATGCGCATGTAGCCATGAGCCCATGACCTCACTCTCGCATCAGGCGCATGCTCTTTCTGCGAATAATCTTTGAAGTGTGATGGATGCCGGTAGGCAAATCCATGGAGTCAATATTCACATGGAGCTTGATCAACTCTAGTATAACATTCCAATGATCAATCAAAGATAGCGATAATGAAGTGTATAGTTTGCGCTGCTCGAGGTAATACCGTAGATGAAATCTGACGACTCTGCCTGCGGTCTGCAAACCCTTGATATCTTCCCCGCTGTGAGCGGCCATCCGACGTCTCGGCAAGAAGCGGCCGGCTGCCGGAAACGGCGGCGGACTGGGTCGGCGATGCCATGGGCGCCAATACTGTTGGCCTCTGTGCGTCGTTTTTACGTCGATGGATGAGTAGCTAACGCCATGCAGATCAATCAGCCGTGTTTCTCCTGTTTGCATGTGGGCGTGCTGCATGGTTATACGTGGGAGAGATGAGTTGTAATCAGGTTCGCTTCTTTGTTTTTTCGCATATTAAATTGTCCGATCGTGGCCGATCAGGACTGCTCCCTTGCGTTTCCTTTTTTTCGTACTGTTGGTTCCGATCAACGTGGATCATTGATCTAAAATCGAACGGACAAGATCAAAAGTGTTTGCTACTCGACATCTGGACAATCTAGATCGTTGATCAAAAAATTAAACGGACAAGATTAAAAGTATCCCAACATGTTTGTTCTTTTAATAGTAGTATAGACTAGGCAAAAAGCCTATTGATAAAAAAACAATTTCATTGAAATGGACCAGATGGAGACATAGAACAAACTCATTACAAATCGAAAACATTTAAAAGGTTCATCCGCAGTATGTACACGCCGTGAGTGCACACCACACATGGAACTGTCATAATGCACGAAAATGCCACTGAATTTATATACTGAAAAGATCGAGCAAAGAACTATTACTATGAGAAATGCATGCGTCATTCACAAAAGTGAGGAAGTGATTGTCAGGATGTAGATACTATTGCCTTGATTGACTGCTACCAATCTCTGAAACAAAACAAGAACTTCATTGTAATTATTAAGAACATTCTTTTTTTAAATACAACCAATTGCGAATCAGCAAAAAAATTAAATAGATAAACATGTGTTCGAAAATAATAAGCATTAGTAGTGGTAGACCTAAAGTATGAGGTGCTATACAAAAGAATTCTACATATTACGAAGTAAGTTTGGAAGCAAGTTAAGCGACTTAGCACAGTAACAGCTATAAAGAGATGCACGAGCCACATAATTTAAGAGTAGTCTTACCAGTGCAAACAAAATGGGTATAACAGCTAGCAAAATCATGACTATCGCTATCAATTGTTGGCTACACGATTGCATATATACAAAGCAAGTAGGTCCCTGTTAGTTTGTTAGTTTGCAGTGAGGAGGTAGGAAATGCAATGTCATGCTATGGAGAAATGCATTTAAAGGGAAAAAATCGCAATAGAAATAGAACGGGAGATCGAATATTAAGAATATAAATAGATACCACTAAAAAATTACTTTTGACTAACTATGATCTTGATACTGGAAACATCAAACGTTGTTTGCTACCGGTTGGTATATATTCAGGGGCCGGCTCTGGCCTAGGGCGAGAGGTGCGACGGCCAGGGGCCCAAACTCGGGGCCATAACTAGAAGTATATACTAGTAGCGTCTAGTTTATAATACATGTCACTAGCAATATGTTCTACAAACTGCCTACATTATTACTGGTAGCTTACATAAAAGTCCACACGCCAGCGGTAATACATTTTTTTTGAAACTCACACACCTTTATTCATATTGAAACAACGTTTACATGTAAACTTAAAACATCAGGAGGTTCTAGAAACCAAACATGTCTCCCTCTTGGCAAGGACGAAGCAAACCTAGCCAATCGGCGGGCTTCTACATTCGTCTCCCTTCCTTCGTGACTGAAGAAAGTCTGGCCCCTCCGTGAGCTCCTCGCCTTGATCTCGCAGAAATACCACGATGAGCTCCATGCAGCCCCTTCACCACCTCGAGGCAGTCCGAGACTACATGTACTGAGTCCAATACCAGATCATCAGCCGCGTCAAGCGCCTCGCGGCAAGAAAGGGCCTCCAGACACCCTGGATCAGTGATGCCCTCATAAATTGTCGTTGTCGCACCCAGGAAAGAACCATCCGCTGATCGACAAACCGCAGCAGCGGCACCTCTCGCCGTGGTCTTCGTAACTGCAGCATCGACGTTGATCTTCGATCGCCCGACGGAGGGCGGAATCCACCCCATCTGCGTCCTTGCTGCCTGGCGTCCGCCACGCTGCCTCTGGCTTGTTTCAGTGGCTGACCCAAGGTCTTCCAGGAACCTGTCCACAAAACCGACCGTGGCCATGGGGCTCTGGAATATATCCTCATGCACCGCTTTCCGTTTTGCATGCCAAATTGCCCACAGAGTCACTAACATCCGGATTAGATCCTCCTTCTTCATCGTTTCCATCATCGAGAAGAGCCATAGCTTTGCTGTTGGTTCCGTTGAAAGGGAGACATGCTCAGTGATGTCCTCCTTCGTCAAAGCCCACACACACCGAGCTAGATTGCATTCAATGAGAGAATGGCGCCAGGAGTCCTCCTGCCCGCAGATCGTGCATGCCGCCGTCGGCGCCATGTTACGGTGATGCCGCAGGTCCCCTGTAGGTAAAGATTGCTTGGCCAGCCTCCATAAGAAGATGCGAATTTTTAAGGCACGAAAATCTTCCACAGTTTAGACCAGGCCCGCCCTTCTTCTTCCGTAGACGAGGAGGCCGACCTGCCCTCGAACCAATCTTCCCGTGTCCGCTTCATCGCCGACATCGCACGGTAGCATGATCCCACCGAGAAAATTCCGGTGCGCTCAAAATGCCACGCCCAGAAATCATTCTGGATCCGAGTAACAAGAGGGATGTTTCTAATGATCTCGGCATCCATTGGGTAGAAAAATTCTTCTAGCTTTTCATCATTCCATGCTGCCATGTGATGATCAATATAATCACTCACCATGACAGGCGCGTTCTCCTTTCGCAGTGCAATTGGCCGCAACATTGCGTCGCGGGGGAGCCAATTCTGCAGCCATGCATTCGTTGTGCGTCCATCGCCTATTCTCCTGATCAGCCCCACTCTTAGCGCATCTCTCCCCTCCAACACCGACCTCCAAACTTGGGACGGGTGAGAGCCGAGTTCGGCTGACAGAATGTCTCCTTGGGGATAATACACTGCCTTCAGGATTCGGGCACTCAAAAACTCCGGATCCTGTAGTAGACGCCATGCCTGACGAGCCAGCAAGGCCAGGTTAAATAGTTCAATGTCTCTGAAACCTAAACCACCCGCGAATTTTGGTTGTGTCATGGCCTCCCATAAGACCCATGTTGTCCTCCTCTGTTCAGCTTTACTTCCCCACCAGAATTTGCGTATCATAGCCGTGATGTGCTTACACAAACCCCTCGGGAGCTTGAAGCAAGACATGGAGTATGTAGGTATAGCTTGAGCTATCGACTTGATCAAGATTTCCTTTCCTCCCACTGAGAGTAATTGTTCCATCCAGCCAAGTATCTTCTTCCAAACTTTATCTCGCAAATATTTGAAAGCCCCACTCTTAGACTTGCCCACATCCGATGACATTCCAAGGTGTTTTCACTAAGAGTCTCTCTCAACACTTGCAGCTCCTCTTTTATTTCTTCTCTTACTCCTTCTGGACAGCCTTTACTAAAGAAGTTCGAGGACTTGTCCATATTAATACGCTGGCCTGAAGCCATACAATAGTGTTCAGCACACTCTTTATCTCCATTGCTCCCTCTCGACTTGCTTTGAAAAACAGCAGGCTGTCGTCAGCGAAAAGCAGGTGGTTTACTGCCGGGGCAGTGGGCGCCACTTGCAATCCATGAAGCACTGATGACTGATCTCTACCTTTGAGGAGGCACGAAAGGGCCTCTGCTGCTAACAAAAACAAGTATGGAGATATTGGGTCCCCCTGACGGATTCCCTTCGTAGGTCAAAATTCCTCATGTGGTACTCCATTAAAGAGAACTGAGAAGGAGACTGTCGACACCAATCGCATGATGAGAGCCACCCACGAAGCACTAAAGCCCAGCTTCCTCATGATTGCTTCGAGATAACTCCATTCGACACGATCGTAAGCTTTCCTCATGTCCAGCTTTAGAGCACAAGACCGATGTTTCTTAGCCTTGTTGCGCTTCATAAAATGCAAGCACTCATAAGCTGTAATTATATTGTCCGTGATCAATCTGCCGGGTACAAAGGCTGATTGCTCCTCGGATATGATCTCCGGTAGTACCTTTTTCAGTCTATTCGCCACCACTTTTGAAGCAATCTTGTAGATGACGTTACATAGACTTATCGGGCGGAATCGGCCCAACTCCCTCGAGCTAGCTACCTTCGGGATCATGACCACAAAACTTTTGTTCACCGCCGCCGGGCTGTCCTCCCCGGATAACACCCGTAGTACTGCGTTCGTGACCTCTTTGCCACACAAATCCCAGTTCCGTTGAAAAAAGTGAGCCGGGAAAACCATCTGGCCCGTGGGCTTTTGTCGGATACATCTTGAAAAGAGCCGACTTCACCTCTTTTTCAGCAAAAGGGGCATCAAGCATGTTATTCATTGCTGCATCCACTCTGACTGGTACAATATTAAGCACCTCCTCCATACCCTGTACCCCTTCAGACGTGTACAAGTGCTGGTAAAACTCTCTAGCTAAAGTCCCGAGAGCATCCTCTCTAGTCTCGAGAGTCCCATCTTCTTTCAGCAACTCTGTAACTTTATTTTTCTTTCTGCGTTGGCTCGCCCGCAAGTGGAAGAATTTTGTGTTCTTGTCCCCTGCCGCCAACCATTGTATCCGAGACCTCTGCTGCCACATCACTTCCTCCTGGTGTAGTAGTTCCTCTAGTCTCGTAGTTACCTCAATTTCCCGCTGGCTTGGGCCCAAACGCAGCTGATCACTTCGGAGAGCAGCAAGCTCTCTCTCTGAAACATTCGGATCTGCAACTGAACATTCCCAAAGGACCTTCTGCCCCAACGAGCAAGGTCACCCGACAGGTCCATCATCTTCTCCTGGAGTTCAGTCACCGTCCCACTCTCACCCGCCGAGCTCCAAGTCTGCTTCAGCGTATCTGCAAATTCCTTGTGGCTCTCCCAAGCAACTTCATACCGAAATACTCTCCCTCCTTGTCGACCTAGCTGCTCCACCCTAGGAGAGCGCCATAGCAGGATCGGTAAGTGATCTGAAGTAGCCACCATGGTTAGATGATGTACTTCTGCCAGGGGGTACCTAGCACACCACGATGTAGAAGCCAAGGCACGATCCAGGCGAGTTCGACTGAAAGAGCTGATACGTCCAAAACGTATCTACTTTCCCGAACACTTTTGCTGTTGTTTTGCCTCTAATTTGTGTGTTTTGAATACAATTAACACGGACTAACGCTGTTTTCAGCAGAATTACCCTGGTGTCTTGTTTTTGTGCAGAAAGTCGACTTTCAGGAAAATCACCAGAAAAGATCGCAAAGTTCCTATTTTATCAGAAGACCCACGGAGCCAGAAGGGGAAACGGAGAAGAGCCACAAGGCGCCCTCACCACGTGGCGGCGCGGTGGGACCTGGGCCGCACCACCACATGGTGAGGCCGGCTCGGGTACCCCTCGCGTCCCCATCTCGACTACTTAAAGCCTCTGCCCTAAAAACGCCGGGGGGTCGACCACTTTTCCAGAAACACCTCAGAGCGCCACCGACATCGAAAACCCTATTTCGGGGACCAGAAATTTCGTTCTGGCACTCCGCCGGGACGGGGAATTGGAGGAGATCATTGCCATCATCATCACCGACGCCTCTCCATCGACCATCCATGTTTCCCCCATCCATGTGTGAGTAATTCCCCGCTGTAGGCTGAAGGGGATGGAAGGGATTGGATGAGATTGTTCATGTAATAGATATAAGATTGTTAGCGCGTGGTGCCTAGTATCCGTTGTTAGTACTTTATGACATTGTTGCAACTTGTTATGCTTAATGCTTATCACTTAGGGCCCGAGTGCCATGATTTCAGATCTGAACATGTTATTGTATCATGAGGATAATCATTATTTTAGATCATATCTGCAAGTTATTATTGTCCGGAACCCGAGGCCCCGAAGTGATAGAAATTGGGACAACCGGAGGGGATGGCTGTGATGTGAGGATCACATGTGTTCACGGAGTGTTAATGCTTTACTCCGGTACTCTATTAAAAGGAGTACCTTAATTACTAGTAGTTTCCCTTGAGGCCCCGCTGCAACGGGCTGGTAGGACAGAAGATGTTGTGCAAGTTTCTCATTGCGAGCACGTACGACTATATAGGGAACACATGCCTTTGGTTACTTAGTACTTGGATGCTTTATCATTATTTATCTGCAAATGCCTATGTTTTGATTATTACATGAATTATCTTATCCATGCAACGCCCGTTCATCCATCCCTATGCCTACAGTATTTTAATCCTGCTGTTTACCGCAATCACTACTGCTGTCTTTACTTTACTGATGCTATTATTTCACTACTGCTACTGCTATAAAACTGTTGCTACTGATGATCTGTGTCGAGCAAGTCTATTCACAGGTGCAGCTGAACTGACAATTCATTTGTTAAGGCTTACAAATATTCTTTGGCTCCCCTTGTGTCGAATCAAAAAAAATTGGGTTTTACTTCCCTCGAAGACTGTTGTGATCCCCTATACTTGTGGGTTATCAAGACTATTTTCTGGCATCGTTGCCGGGGAGCATAGCTTTATTTGTAAGTTCACTTGAGAGTAATATTGTTCGCTGCAATTAATTCATCATGGGAAGACTCGTGATGAGAAGGTCCGCATACTGCCATCCACTACAAGGAAAGGTACAACTCTGAGTACCTCTGCTGCTCTTGATTCACCATCTGTGATGAGTCAACTTATTACACCACCACAAGCTACACGCACTGTTACTTCTGTTGAATCTGAAAATGCTTCTGATAATTTTGATGATGCTTCTACTATTGTTGATGAAAGTGGTTCTTTAGGTCCCTATTTAGATGCTACTATTGCTAGGTCTAAACAAATTGAAAATGTTGAAACACCTAATGGAAGTCCCACTACCCGTGTTGATTCACCTGAGTTGAGGGATTATACTTGTGATGATCTTGATGAAACTTATGTGTAACATTAAAAATCTTCTTGCAAAACATGCTGTTAAGTATAAACTGTCTCCTGATGCTAAATTTGCCACATCTCCCATAAACATTAAAGATAAGGATTATGACTTCTCTCTTGATTTGTCACATATATCCATTGTTGAGAAAGAACCTTTTTGTGGTACTGAAAATGAAAGTGCTGTAGAACACATGAATGAGCTCTCTACTTTGAGTAGCTTATTTTCTGATGATATAAAGAAACGCAGCTACTTTGTTACTAAATTTTTTCCTTTCTCATTGAAAGATGAAGCTAAAACTTGGAATAATAACCTGTCTCCTGGTTCTATTGATAGTCCTATTGGTTTGCTTAATGATTTCTTTCAGAAATATTATCATGCTAGTTCTCAACATGCTGCCTTGCAGAGGATTTTTAACTTCAAACAGGTTGAAGGAGAGAAAATGCCTGAATCTTGGTCAAGGTTTTGTTCTTTAATTAGGCTCGGCCTGGACATCAATTGGCCAAAAATGAACTTCTTGATATATTTTATAATGGACTAACTTTGAATCTAGGACATACCTGGATAGTTGTGCTGGTTGTGTTTTTAGGAAAAGAACTCCAAACGAAGCTGAGGAATTAATGGCTAAAATAAGCCAAAATCATGATGATTGGACTTTACCTGAACCAACTCCACCACCAATACTGAAGAAGAGGGTATGATTGAATTAAATGATGAAGGGATGAGGGAAGCCAAGAAATCTCTTAAAGAGAAGGGTATTAAATCTGAAGATGTGAAGAACCTCCCTCCTATAGAAGAATTATGTAAGCCAATTCCCCATTCATCCATAATTGAGGTACACTCTCTCCAACGGTTTGATGATGGAGATATTCCCTACTCTAAACCTCCTGATCAATGCTTAGATGAATTTGATAATTATTGTTAAGCAAGATAACTTTAATATGAGAGTGGAAAATCATTTGATGGAAAATTCTCAAGCTATTAGTAAATTGCATGATATTGTGGAGAGAACCTCCAATGATGTTAAGATGCTTATTAAACATTTTCATATGGTTCAAACTCAAATTGATCAACTCACTAAAGTGCAAAAAGATTGTTAGTTAATGCCTCTAGGGATAAAGAGAAACATGTTTGTGAAGTTACAACTAGAGGAGGAATTTCACTCAGGATCCTTTATATCCTGAGGGGCATCCTAAAAGAATTGAACAAGATTCTCAACGAGTTAATGAAACTAGTGCGCCTTCTAAGAAAAAGAAGAAGAAACATAAAACTGTTGTAGAATCCTCTGAACCTATTAATGATCCTAATAGTATATCTATTTCTGATGCTGAAACAAGTGGTAATGAACACAACAATGATAATGATAAGAATGATGCTTCTGATAAAGAAGAAATTGAAGAGGAACCTGAAAAGCATACTAAAGGTAAAAAGTATGGTAAGGAAGACTTCATTGCTAAGAAACATGGTAATGAGAGAGAACCTTGGGTCCAAAAGCAAATGCCCTTTCCTGCTAAGAAACTCAAATCAAAGGAAGAAAAACACTATAATAAATTTTGTGATTGGATGAAACCTTTGTTCTTGCAAATTCCTTTGACTGATGCTATTAAATTGCCTCCTTATTCAAAGTATATGAAAGATATTGTTTCTAACAAGAGGAAAATTCCCAATGAGGAAATTTCTACTATGCTTGCTAATTATTCTTTCAATGGCAAGGTTCCAAAGAAGCTTGGAGATCCAGGTATACCAACCATTCCATGTTCCATCAAAAATAATTATGTTAGAACTGCTCTATGTGATTTGGGAGCAGGAGTTAGTGTTATGCCTTTCTCTCTTTATAAGAGACTCTACCTTGATAAGCTGATACCTACTGATATATCTTTGCAAATGGCCGATAAATCTACTGTTGTTCCTGTTGGCATTTGTGAGGATGTTCCTGTTCAAGTGGCTAATAATTGTTTGATTTTAACTGATTTTGTTGTGCTTGAAATGCCTGAAGATGATAATATGTCTATTATTCTTGGGAGACCCTTTCTAAATACTGCAGGTGCTGTTATTGATTGCAATAAAGGAAAAGTAACTTTTAATGTGAATGACAAAGAGCACACTGTTTATTTCCCCAAGAAAGTGGACAAGGTTTATGGAGTTAATACCATCTCTAATTTTAGAACTATCAAAGTGGGAAGTATTGATTGCCCTATATATGATCATCATGAAGGATATCAAAACATTATGATTGGATCCATATCAATACAATTCAAGGTAACATGATTGTCTCATGATGTTTAATTCATTTGTGTCATATAAAATATATTTGGTGACAAGACTTGATCAACCTTGTTAACAAATACACTTTATATACATGAAGGTGCTAAACATCATTTTATCCCTCACCCTTGTTTTACCTACTGCAATGTTGCTTAGTTTGAAAAAGTTTAGCTGAGTTTGATTTTGAAAATCATTTTTTCTGCCTGAATTTTATTATCTTAAGCACCAGAAATTGTCCAAATTGAAAGTTTTCAAAATTTTGTAAAAAACTATGCCACTGGTCCTATTTTTGGAAGAGCAATGTGGGAGTGCCTGGTGCTGACCAGGGGGCCCACCATGCCACCTCACCACATGGTGGCGCGGTAGGCTTCTGGCGCGACGTGGCATGGTGAGGGCCCCACCTGGCCCTCCACTCACTCAGCCACCTACCACTACTTCCTCTTTCACAACCAAACTCATTTCGAGTTCTTGCTGTTCTTCCTCGCGATTTTCGATCTCCTTGCTCAGCCCATCTTTGCTGCTGAGACTTGGGGCATTTGTTCTCCGGTATGTTACTCCTCCGAATATCCAAGTTGAATTTTGTTTAGTGGAGTATTTCTTGAGTATTTTGCTCCTTTAGGTGACATGTTAAGTGAGTTTGCATGCTTGTTCTAAGTTAGAATAATTAATTTTGATGCATGTTTAGTCCTCTAGCAAGTCCCTATAATAGTTCCCTTCATTTAGATATCTCAAAATCGATTTTTATAGTGTTTGCCAAAAATTTGAGAAAAGGAAGATGCATAACCACACCTATGGAGAGATTTTTGAGAGGGATTCGCAAAGGGTGGCAAGGCCCCCGAGAGCAGCCACTCGAGTCAGGTGATCCTACAATGAAGATCTCATTGCACCAAGCATTGGCGATGAGAGGGATGATGGAGTTCCACACCCATCATCTTTCCCATGCCCTAGCGTTTTGCAGGATGCAGGACTTCTTGATGATTTCTTGTTCCTTGTCCGGAGGGTTGGCTTGACTACCTATATGGAGGATGAAAGCCACCAATATTATAATCTCACCAAAAAAGTTGTTGAGAGTTTTAAGTTTGGCAACTCGTCCTTCACGCCATCTACTGGATTTAAGATTTATGATAAGCCTGTTTCTATGACTTTGAGTAACTTTTGTGCTGCCATAGGTATTGCCCTTCAGGTACAGCGAAGAGGATTCAAGTACGCCCCAACGATTTGCTGGAGCTTTACCGAGGGGTGACCAATGATGATGACCGCACCACCCAGCGCGGCAAGATAAGGAACATTCAGCTCCCTGCCATTAGATACTTTGCTTATTATCTTGCTACTAGCATCCTTGGTAGGGAGAACACCAGCAACATTTCTAACTATCATCTTGCTTTTCTGGCTGCTGCACTTACTGGTAACACATTTTATAATCTTGGTGCTCTCATAGCTCATCGCTTAGCTGCTGGTGGTCCAATCTATGGAGGGATAGTTGCTTCGCGAGTTGCAGCATATCTAGGCCTTCCTATGACCCTAGTGATGAGTTGCTAACCCCTTTCAGGCTCAACCTTGCTGCTATGAAAGATCATAAATTTGTTACAGCTAAATCTCGTGCATGAAGTCTTGTTTATAGAGTTTTGTTCACTGACGGGGATGAAAGGAAAGTTCCTTTGCCCCAGCCCGAGTTGTTCAGTATTCGCAGGAGACCGTGGTCGCGCTCGAAGGAGGAGTTGGACGAGCAATTGCGCCTGCTGGGTTTCCACCAGCAGCACGACTCCGAGGACACGACACCCTCCGAGGACTACACCGTCAATTACCCCGGTGCGTCCTCCAGTTCGTATCAGGACGATGACCCTTCTGTCGGGGGAATACTTTCTGGATTAAACCCGCGGCCCTGTGCGACTTAACTTACTCGCACGGACGAAGGCCCACTTGGGAGCAAGCCCAATATTGAACCGCCATAAGGAGAAAGATCTAGAAGACAAATCCCGGAGGACGTGAAGGCCAAGTAGTCTCCGAGTAGGCCTCTGTGGATGTATTCCTTATGGGGGAAGTTTCCTTTTGTAACCTAACGAGCCTCTGTGTATATAAAGAGGACTCGCAGGACTTAGAGCGGGTCAAGCTATCAAGCCCCAAACCCTAGCTCATACGGCGAGTACCAGATCGGATCGCCTCCATTGTAACACCTCGATTATCATATCAATACCAATATAGGGTAGGCAGGAAGTAGGTCTTTTACCTCACATTGAGGGGGCCGAACCTGGGTAAATCTGTGTTGATCTTTGTTCATGCGATCCCAAGCTCGGAGATGCTTGACTCGCATAATCCCACACCTACGAAGTCATCTATGACACCTGACGTGACAAACCCACGACAGTTGGCGCCCACCGTGGGGCCTGCGGTCAAGAGCGTCACGTTCCGCGCATGATCCATGAAGGGAGCTGAAGATCTTGTTGTTGGCCGTATCATCACGGTCGATGGCACACCCCTCATCGACGATTCAAGCTGGGGGCCGGAAGCAGATTATTTGGAGACCGGCCACGTCATCCCGTTCGGATCCATCAACGTCTTCGTCGGCTTCATCGGTGGCAGGTCCGTTAGATCGGTCCAGGAAGGCGATTCAGTAGAAGAAGTCGCCGATGACGGGGAAGAATCCGTGGAAAGCATGGACTCGCAAGAGTTTGGGTCCATCATACCTGCCTTTGAAGAAAGTTGCTGGGGTTACCCACCAGAAATCACATCATCACCAGATCAAGAGATGGCACAAGTCGCGGTTTACATGGCCGGAGGAGCAGGTGCGTCAGGAACTGCTGGAGAAACCGAGGCATCGGCACCCCCAAGCAACCCACTTCTTGTCCCTGTGTCAGCCACGAACGCCGCCCTCCGTGCAACAGAAATTGAGGCCGCCAGGGCCGAGCTCCTGTATGAGGTTCGAAGGATGGAAGAAGAGCGCCGCAGGCTCGATCAGATAAACCAAGGAATCCAACAGGAGCGGCAGAGAGTAGCCGCGCTGGCTGCGACTCAACAACAGGTTGACCCGCAAACACAGCTGCGCGCGACTCAACCAACAGTGGAAATCCCGCTCACTCCAGCCGCAGGAACGGGAATCCAGACGACTGCGGAAGGAAGGGTACCAACAAATCAAGCGACCCAACAACAACCAAGGAGATTTCACACCCCACAGGGCCATTACCAGAACCCTGTCGATAATATGTATGCTGCAGCTAATATCTTGACTCAGATGGTACCAACGGGCGATGACCCGGTCAATGCTGAGGCGTGGCGCGCGATTCAGATGTTAAGTATGGCAGTCCTGCAACAAGCCAATAGGGCGGAAGCCGAAGCACAGCTGCCCCTCGTACCAGCCAATCACAGGATTACAGCAGAAAGAAGCGTCCAGAGCAGGCCACCAGAGGACGTGTCGGGAGTCGCGCAGAGGCGCCAGGAGCAAGTCGCAGAAGTGCAAGCAAATGCGCCATTGATGCAAAAGCGGCCCGCAGATAACCACGCAGGCGCGACCACAGCCCTGTCCTCGCGACTCAAGGGACCGGCGTGTTTCACTGGGAGGATCAGATCGGAACCTTTTCCTGAAGATTTCAAAGGGCCACGCAAGGTGGCAAACTATAACGCCAGCATGGATCCAACCACTTGGCTCAATAATTACGAGATGGGCATGAGCATCCTAAACGCATCTGAAGAGATCTGCGCACGCTACCTAAACATGATGCTAGAAGGAGCAGCTCACATATGGCTGCAAAATTTGCCTCCCAATTCTATAAATACTTGGGAGGAACTGAAGGATACCTTCATTAAGAACTTCCAAGGAACTTGCAAGCGACTCTGCAATATAGAAGATTTAGAGCGTTGTGTCCAGAAGGAAGGCGAGTCAAGTCGCCATTGGATGAAAAGGGTGGCAGAAATAATTCACTCCTCAGATAATATACCACCAAGCTCAGCCGTCCTGGTGATGGAGAAAAACTGCAAGTTTGAGCCGCTGATCCATAAGCTGGGGTCGCATGAAGGATAAAGTCAAGAGGCTCAGCGAGGTGATGGCTGCGGCTAACAAATATGCCAGCTCAGACAAAACCAGAGACGCGTCAGACGGAGAAGAAGAGGAGGTTACTGCAAAAGGAAAGAAAAACTCCAACAAGCCCCAGCAGCAGCAAACAAGCCACAACAACATGAGTCAAAACAAACGCAAAAGCGAAGATGGTCACTCAGGGCTCGTCGCTGGTGGCTCTAAGTTGACGAGGGAATATCTCCCCGGCAATAGTGCCAGAAACAATGCTTGTACGTCACACGTCAGTTGGGAACCCCAAGAGGAAGGTATGATGAGTGCAGCAGTAAGTTTTCCCTCAGTATGAAACCAAGGTTTAATCGATCCAGCAGGAAAACGAGGCTTGCTTCGAAGGTGTTGGTGAAGGAGTGTAGTGCGGCGCAACACCAGGGATTCCAGTGCCAACGTGGAACCTGCACAACACAACCAAATTACTTTGCCCCAACTTAACAGTGAGGTTGTCAATCTCACCGGCTTGCTGAAAACAAAGGGTTAAACATATCGAATGGAAAATGATGTTTGTTTGCATAAAACAGTAGAGAACAATGATTGCAGTAGATTGTATTTCAGATGTAAAAGAATGGACCGGGGTCCACAGTTCACTAGTGGTGTCTCTCCAATAAGATAACTAACATGCTGGGTAAACAAATTACAGCTGGGCAATTGACAATTGATAAGTGCATATAACATGCATGTGTGAGCTGTGGTGTCTACTATGAGATTCATTTGGGCATTACGACAAAGTACATAGACCGCTATCCAGCATGCATCTATGCCTAAATAGTCCACTTTTCGGTTAACATCCGTACCCCTTCCAGTATTAAGTTGCAAGCAACAGACAATTGCATTAAGTAATGTGTGTAATGTAAACAATACATTCATCCTTGAATAAAGCATTGCTGTTTTACCCCTAGTGGCAACAACACATCTACAACCTTAGAACTTGCTGTCACTATCCCAGGTTAAATAGAGGTTGAACCCAACTATCATGCATAAATACCCCCTCTTGAAGTTACAAGTATTCACGTGGCCAAGGCTTCAACAAGTAACGGAGAGCATGCAAGATCACAAATGACATAGACATGATAATATAATATTCAGCTCCACATAGGTATCAATATAAGTCAGATCCCAGCAAACAGAACATGTAGCATTACAATAAGATGATCTTGATCATGATAGGCAGCTCACAAGATCTAAACATGATGGCACAAGTGGAGAAGACAACCATCTAGCTACTGCTATGGACCCATAGTCCAAGGATGAACTACTCACGCATCACTCCGGAGGCGGCATGGCGATGTAGAGCCCTCCGGTGATGATTCCCCTCTCCGGCAGGGTGCCGGGAAGAGCTTCAGAAACCCCCCGAGTTAGGGTTGACGACGGCGGCGGCAGCGAATATGTTCTGGATGAAAGGCTCTGTGTTTTAGGGTTTTCTCAACTCGGGGAATAAATAGGCGAAGGGGCGATGTCGGCGGACCCCCGAGGGGCCCAAACCACCAGGTGGCGCGGCTGGGCCCACTGCCGCGCCTGGGTGTGGTTTGGCCACCTCGGCGCCCTCCTTCGTCTCTCCTTCGGACTCCGTGATGGTGCTGGAAAAATAGGGACGTGGCTTTTGTTTCGTGCAATTCCGAGAATATTTCCAGAAGTAACTTTCTGAAACCAAAAACAGCAGAAAACAGGGAACTGGCACTGTGGCATCTTGTTAATAGGTTAGTCCCAGAAAATGCATAAAAGTGATACGAAGTGTATATAAAACATGTAGCAAATGGTATAATATAAGCATGGAACAGCAGAAATTATGGATACGTTGGAGACGTATCAAGCATCCCCAGGCTTAGTTCTACTCGTCCTCGAGTAGGAAACGATAACAACAAATAATTTCTGAGGAGGCATGCTTTCACACAATCTTGATCAATATATTGCAAGGCTCATGTCATGAATGAAGTGACTCAAAGCAATGATCTATAGTTTGCTAACAAATAGATAAAGAGTAAACAATGAATCATATAAGCAAAAACTTTTCATGAATAGTACTTTCAAGACATGCATCAAAAAGTTTTGCATAAGAGGTAACTCATAAAGCAATAGATTCAAAGTAAAAGGCATTGAAGCAACACAAAGGATGATTAAGTTTCAGCATTTGCTTTCAACTTGTAACATGTATATCTCATGGATAGTTGTCAACATAAAGCAATATAACAAGTGCAATAAGTAAATATGTAAGAATCAATGCACACAAAGTTGACACAAGTGTTTGCTTCTAAGATAGAAAGGAGTAGGTAAACTGACTCAACATAAAGTAAAAGATAGGCCCTTCGCAGAGGGAAGCAGGGATTAAATCATGTGCTAGAGCTTTTTAGGTTTTCGAAAGCATATAGAGAGCACAAAATAAGTATTTGAGAGGTGTTTGTTGTTGTCAACGAATGGTAGTGGGCACTCTAACCCCCTTGTCAACCAGACTTTCAAAGAGCGGCTCCCATGAAGGACGTTATCTCTACCAGCAAGGTAGATCATCCCTCTTCTCTTTTGTTTACACATGTATTTTAGTTTCTTTAAAGATGACACTCCTCCCAACCTTTTGCTTACACAAGCCATGGCTAACCGAATCCTCGGGTGCCTTCCAACATTCACATACCATGGAGGAGTGTCTATTGCAAAATTAAGTTGCTTACTGATAAATCAGGGCAAAACATGTGAAGAGAATTATTAATGAATGTTGTAATTAATTGGGGCTGGGCAC